>CM073772.1:23062313-23195891 GCA_037158775.1 Hetaerina titia
AAATTTGATTGTAAAACCATGGTGTTGAAATAGTTGTTTCTTGTAACCGCTTATTTTCTGGAATTATAACACGGAATATAGAAACGGGTGGACATGTATAGTATGTCTCTACTAATGGGTATTTCTTACAAACACGCAAACATAATTACAAGCTTATACTAGTGTAAGTGCACGTAGTTTGTAACTAGATCGTATGCTTGCATGTCGGCGATCTTGTGAATATGACCTTGTCTTTTTCGGAGCGTGTGCTTTCAATGGCCGTCCGTCGGCACAAAACCTTAATCCAGTTCAGTTCTTCCTTCTGCCGCCGCAGCGCCTCGCCCTTTTATTTCCCACGCGCCCCCCCTCCCCCCATCACCGATGTCACTTCCTTTTACACCCCCCCATTCCCTCTCCCCCCTCTGCGTACTTCTCTTCGCCGTCGGATGGCTTCCGAGTGCCGAGTCCGCCGATGGAGGTGCGACAGCGTGAGGCGGTCGTTTCGGGAAAGGAGTCGTTTTGCGGAATCGCGGGGTGGTCGTAATTTTAATTCACGAGTTTCCGCTTACCTCTCGCTTTTTTATTAGCTCCTCCTTGAGCCTCGGGATTACTTCGAGTTTTTTGGGGCCACATAGGTTTGGAGTGGTTGATTGCCTCATTTGGCGATTATAACGAGCCGTCATGAGCGCTCTCAGCTCACTCCACCAGTTTATGACTCCACGCTCGGGCTTAAATTGCACTATGCGTAGATTTTATTTATTATGTAAAAATTTGGAACCTGTTTTAAACGAGCCCTTGAAGGTAGCCCGAGTTAGACTCCTCCGTGGTGCCGACGCCTGGTTTACCAAACATAAAATTTCAAAACGAATGGGATTCCGCTGGGAACGCTACTCTTATTTATGAATAAATGTAACATTTTCATCAATCGAAATGAAAATCTCTTGTAAAAGTATTTCTGTTCCTGATCTATAGTTACAACCTCAATAAAAACCAGATAAGAAAAGAGGGCTAATATATCTAGGGGTAATTCATTGCACTTTAGCTCTCGTTTGTAAAATGTCTTGCAATACCTCAAAACGTCGGTACAGTTGATTCTTAAATAAAAAAAACTGTAGAATTAGTATTGATTATCTTTCCATCAGAAATTCGGAATAAGATTTCTCTATCCGAAAAATGTGAAGCCTGTATAATCCTCCGAGCCCGATGAAACACCCGCTCGTATATTTAAGGATCTAGCTTCAGAAATGCGCCGTATCTAGAAATTATATTTAAGAAGTCGCTGGTAGCTCACAGGGTTCCCAGAAGCATGACTAACATAACACCAATATTTAAAAACGGAAACAAAAGTAGAAATCGAGCAATTACAGGCATTTTACCCTCCCATCCATTTCGTGCAAGGTTATCGAACATATAGCTGCTAGTTCGATCGTGAGACACCTCGATAATCAGGAGATATTAATGAAAAATCAGCATGTATTTCAAAAGGTAGATCCTGCGAGAAAAAACTTGCGCTTTTTGTTCATGATATTCTTATTTTGGGAGAGAGCAATGTACCAGTGGAAGCGATTTTTTCCAAATTTTAAGAAAGCTTTCGACATCTTTTTTTTTGGTGGTTCGCAGGGTATTTATGTAGATATAGTAGATGTAGACAAAATACCTCATAGTAAGCTAATCGCAAAGCTAGAAGAATATGGCATTGATAAAAATATCCCGAGTTGAATTAAAGAGTTTTTGAATGGTCGGGTTCAAAGAGTAGTGATAGACGGAGTTAGCTCATATCAGTAGAAGTCACTTCAGATGTGCCCCAGGGAAGTGCTATTGGACCTCTTTTATTCCTTCTTTACGTTAACGACATTACCTCCGTAAGGTAAGTTTATTTGCCGACGAGGTAGTAGTTAACCGTGATATCCGTGATCCTGAGGACACAGCAGCTTTATCAGATGACCTTAATGCTCGCACAATGCTGGTGCAATACTTGGCACTTTAAATTAAACTTAAGAAAGTGCGTAGTGTTGAATTTTTGGAAAAAGAGCAATTCCCACCCGAACGCCTACTGCATTGGGAACACCGAGATGGACTCAATGTGTGGACTCTAGTAAATATATAGGCGTTACCCTCACCCACGATCCCTCCTGGGTGAAACATACGGAGAATATGTGGACAAGCTAACAAAAAATTAGGATGTATTAGAAGAGTACTTGGAAATGTATTAAAAAAGTCAAAGAGAAATGTAGTCTTTCGCCGATTAGTCCTCATTTATAATATTCTGCTAGAATATGGGATCCTCACGATAGCCGAATTGGATCGCGTACAGCGACGTGGAGCTGTATTTGTAAAACGTTGTTATGATAAATTTGATATCGCATCCAAAATATTAGAGCTGCTAGGCAGTGAATCACTCACGGAACGAAGGTTACATTACGGAGTAAACTACTCTTGCATAAATTGAAAGGAGGTCTCTTTAGCAGTGATGTTGAAAATGTTTTATTACCCCATCCTACTCCGGTAGGAGAGATCATGCTAATTATAGTAGAGAGATTAAGTGTAGAACAGATAAACGTAGTCCAACCAAGCAAGGGGGAAAAATAATGTAGTAAAATTAGTCTGATGTGCTTCCACCTCCTGCCACATACCCTAGAGGTGGTTTTCAGGGTGCATATAAATAAATAAATAAAACATTCTCGTGGTGAATGCCATTGCAGAGAATCATATTTTATTTCATTTTCAAATCATTATTCACATACAGCAGTAGAGCCAATTTACAGTGAAAAATATAACAAACACAAAGGAGGACAAAAAGAAAATAACAGCATAACAATAACAACGAGAACCGAGCATGAACCAGGGAAAAATTTAATTTGCTGAAAGGTGGGATAAAGCTTGGGGACTGAACTTGTTATATGATAAATGAAAAGGATCGACAGTGTGAGGGAGTGAATTTAGAAGGGAGGAGAGGCGAAATAATGGTGAGCGCTTGGTGAGAGATATTCTAGGAATACGTACATGGAGTAGGGAGTGAGTGCGGGTGGGTCGAGTTGGTACCCTGAGGTTGAAAAAAGAGAGCAGTTCAGGGCAATAAATAGTCGAGTTTAGGGTGTTGTGGAGGAGTTTTAAATCAGCTTTAAGTCTGCGGCTTTGGGAACTAGAAATAGATAAGGAAGACAGAACAGCATTTAAGGACATATTGCGGAAATGTGGGACTCGATGTTTGAGTATTTTGGCAAAGAAGTGAGAGATACAATCTAGAGATTTAAGATTAGTTGGGGATGAGGTGGACCAAATTGAGGATCAATATGATACAATGGGGAGGGCAATTGTTGGGAAGCATGGATGAAGTGCAATTGGATCTTTAATTTTTGTGAAGCGGTAAAGAAGGCCTAATAGGGACATTGCTTTATTTTATACAGCCTGTATGTGGTCGGAGTAATTTAGTTTATGGTCCGTTAAAACGCCAAGGTCTTTTATTGTTGTTACTCTATTTAAGGGATTGAGTTAATTGAGTGGTTGAAAATCATGGGTTATTTCTTCAGAGCAAGAGTCATGATGGTGCATTTTTCAGGGTTTAATTTAAGCCTCCAGGTGTCACACCATAGGGAAATGGTATGTAAGGCAAGTTAAAGGTAAAAACAGTCAGAAGTGTTGTTAGTTTGATTGTAAATCTTGCAATCATCAGTGTAAAGAAGGGTATGGACCTGGGAGGAAAGGAGGGCGGGAAGGAAGATCATTAACGAATAAATTGAAAAGATATGGCCCAAGGACACTGCCCTGGGGAACCCCAGACATGACATGAGACCAAGAGGAAGAAGCATCTGAGAGTATCACACGCTGGGTTCTGTGGGTGAGGAAGCTAGAGAGAAGGCTAAGGAACATACCATGAATGCCGAATTGTTGGCTGAGTTTATGAAGAAGGAGTTGATGATGCAGGGCGTCGAAAGCCTTGGAGAAGTCAAAGTGGATGGCATCAAGTTGACTTGATTCGTCTATTGCCATGACGGCGTGGTGCTGAAAGACAGCGAGATTTATCAGGGAGGAAACCATGCTGCTTGGAAGATAAAAAGGGAGAGGTGAAATAATAAATCCTATTGAGAATATTACGTTAACAAACGGAAGACAGGATTGAAAGGCGATAATTTGAAACATCCATCTTGGAACCTGTTTTATGTATCAGAATGATATTAGCTCATTTCCACTGAAGAGGGAAGGTTCCTGGGGAAAAACAGCGATTAAACAAGATGGCTAAAGGTTGCGAGAGGGCAGAAGCGCAATTGCGAATAAATTTAGGGCTGAGAGCATATGGGCCAGGTGAGCTGTGGGGGTGTATTTTGCATAGGTATTGAAAAACTTCCCGGGAGTCTGTCTGTAAGTAGGATAGGGAATGGTTTATTTTAGGAAGGAGGGAATGGACAGAGGTAATACTGAGATTAGAAGTAGGCTGCAGGCAATATGAAAAGAATTTTAGAAAGAGGTTGGGTCTCTCTGATCCCGTGGAATTTTTGGTGCCATAGGAGAGTGCTTCGGGAACTTGAGGACGATTACGGCGCTGATTGATGAAGAATGAGAATTTTTTGGGGCTAGAGGAAATATTGGAGGAGATAGTCTTCGCGTAGTTTTCATATTCACGGCGAATGAGAAGTATGGAATATCGGCGGAGATCAACGAATAATCGGCGCGTTCCCACATTTGGGACGGCCTTATGTAGATACCAAGCGCAATTTTTGTTACCCAGGACATGTATGGTATCCTGTTTAAACCACGAGAGGAATATTTTAGTCTTGGGTTTAACTAGGGGAACAAAGTCTTTTATAACGGCCTCGAGGAGAGCGTGAAGGAAGTCCACTCCTTCTTCAGGGGATAATGAGGAAAGGACGCACCAGGGAATAAGGTCGAGGGAGCGGTTTGACGTCCTTCCAGTGAACCTTCGACTAAAATATTTTATAATAACAAACAAAACTATGTAATTTTTGAAAAAATGACAATATTGCATACAATTTTAATTTTTCAAGAGTATTCACATAAAAATTGAAAAAATTGGCTTTTCCATTTAAATTTTTTTAATCTCACGACCTAGGTTTCATTATAGTATAACATCATCAGGTTTATTATCATCATCGTCAGATATCAACATTACCAAGTTGTTTAATTTTTATGTGAACATGAAGATTTTCCATCAAGTTACGCCAAAACCTGTTTTATTTTCAAGAGTAGTTTTTTATTCTTAAATTAAATTATATTGCTCTGATTCTCTACATATGCAGAGGACCCGGGTTCGAACCCTTGAGGTGGCAGATATTTTTCAGTGGTGTACCGATCCCTACTTGAGGTTCTTTGTGGGGAGCACTTTGAGTTAGTACGTCGTCCGTCAAATAGGATGTTAAACTATGTTTTTCCCTTTGGCGCCTAGCTCTGAGAGTAGGCTAATGCGGACGCCGGGTTTCCGTCCACTCTTCCTCTTTTCATATCCATCCCTAATGACCTCGGCTATCTGCCGCTTCCCCTAATAACTGCTGCTACTATAACTGTTTCTGTACATTACGTTTGCCATTCGGTGGAGGGACCTTCATAAATATTTTAACATTTAGTGGAAGTTAACGTACGGAAAGGGAAAGTTTTATGACCGCCTAGTTAGTATCCCAAGACATTTCAATATGCTTCCCTCTTTCAATTTGTCGGGACTAAGTTTACATTAGATTTGACCTTGTGTTTGTGATAATAACGGTTTATTTCCATCGCCCAATTAATTAGAGCTTGGAAATGGCTATGCCTTCAGGAAAACCCGAATACATTGAGAATTGCCACCGTCGTTTCCCATGTTTACGACGCGACCCGATTGGGATCGCTCACAGCATACCAAACATGTTATGTGAGAGAGAGCAATATATTGTTTTACGTAATCTGACTTGAGAAACTTTCTCTTACAAACTAGAACAAAAGAGCATATCGATTACCCTGATTTAGTTGCAGTGGTTCAGAGAAAGTAGCACTAAATTTAAATTGTGCGTTTCAAGCCGAAAGGTAACTTGTTTTTCTTAAATGGCTGATGTTTTAGGACGAGCATTTTGATATATACATATATTGATATGTTTGCGTGTGCGCACCGAAACCAGCTTGAGTACTTATAAAACTCCGCTCGTCTCCGCCATTCAATAAACCTCGCCCTTTCATAGTTTCATTAAGGCAATTTAGGAGCGTTTTTCCAGCCCTTGTAAACGGTCATAGGTCATTAATGAAGAACCTTGAGCACTAAGGCTTCTTTCATCGTTCATTTTCGATATTTCACTGTAATACTAGATTATGAAACTTTTGTAACGGTTTCTACACGATTGGTTGAAGTGCATTCACTTGCTTCGATATTGGTTCGTAAATTTGTGTAAAAGTTAAGTGAATGAAACTTTTCGAGGTGAAAATTGAACTTGTACACCTCAAGCCATTTTTTACGAAAAGATGGACACAAATAAGGATATTCTGTTGTATACTATCTGTAATTAATGTTCACCTTCATCTCATTGAACAAAAGTATTACCAAAATCCTAAAGTAATCATCCACGACGGAGTTGGTAACGGGAAACAGCTCGTTTTTGTAGATACCGCGAGTCTTTCAGAAATTTATTTAAATAGCTTAAACTGCTTAATTCTGTTCGAAGCATCTAATGAACTATGGTCCTCAAAAAAGAGCATGTTATGAAGCGATAATTATTAAAACAACAATTCCGACGAACCTTTTATTTAAGATATACACCTAAGCACACATAAGTGCTTACCCCTCCGCCTTGAAGGGAAATTTCGGTATTTGAATAATTTTATTCACCCTTCAGAAATTTGTAAGCGTAATAATCTGTGGAACTCGATCAAATTATTTTAATCTCGTTAAATTATGGGGAAATTCAACAGATTATGCTTCTGCATAATCGATTTAGGAAACTTAATGCTTGATAAAGACTAACGGTAACTACGGGGTCATAACCTGCTTCTGCTCGCAGCGATCACTTATTCTGAGAAGCAGTTCGCATGCGTTTTCAAAATCAAGGTGTACTTGGATTTTATGGCGTTAAAATTGATTTTATTTCAATAACTATGCGAATTGTTACCTTGCTTAGGTTTTGCAGCATACATCAATAATACCTGCATACTCCCGGGGTTATCAACGCGATCATTGGCAGGGGTGGACCATATTTGCGCCAGGAGACATGTTTCACCTACGATATGAAGAGCAGAAATGGTTGCAGGACAGATGTATCAAATGAAGCGCGCGATGGTGGTGAGGCCTCGACGCCTGTCGCTGGCAGAGAGAACTAAATTGAAATTCGCAGGCTCAGATACACGCACTGCATCGAATACCAGCCACGTAGCAGTAGTGAGGTGAAAAACTAGTGAATATGTCACGATTTAATTATAAAGAAATTCTATATTAGGTTAAATGAACGCTAGTTACATAATATAGTTAACCACAGTGATCAGTCTGAAGTGATGGTTATGAGTTCGCTTGTTTGAAATTGCCAAGATGAGCTGTGAGCCTCTGGACCGCTCCATTTACCCGTGCACTCCCGCGCGCAATTTTCCAGGCCAGTGCGCCGCCATAAAAGTCACAAAGGTTTGGTGAAGCAAAGGTTGGGGCGAGATTGTAGTTTAACGACCTTCGGTGTACGTGATGGTGTTTGTATAATCGAGGGCCGCACAAAGCAGTTCGAAAACGCCTTGGGTGGAGTGAAAGAAAAACAAATGGACGAACACGAGGGATAAGTAAATTTGACAAATAATATAATGCATCCGGGATCTGAGCCCGGCTCTCTCACTTCCCTGGCCATTGCTTCATCAACTAAGCAATTTTACAAGTTTAAGTAATCTACAAGCTATTTGTATCACATGAATAACTCGCCATTTATGTGTGTACACACATTCACAAACGCATATTCAAGGACACGAATAAATTATGTGGACAAACTAACAAAAAATTAGGATTTATGAGAAGAGTATTAGGGCAATGTGATGAAAAGGTCGAAGATCATTGCTATCTATCACTGGTTAGGCCTCACATGCTGCTAGTGTATGGGATCCTCACGAAGTCGGATTGATTGTCCTATTGAACCACGTGCAGTGCAGAGGAGTTAGATTTGTAAAACGTTGTTATGATAATCTTCGTAGCGTATCAAAATTATTAGAGCAGCTAGGCTGGGAATCACTTAATGGAACGAAGGTTAAATTACAGATTGAAGCTCTTAAATAAACTGGAAGGATGTCTATTTAGCAGTGATGGCGGAAACGTACTATGGTAGGAGGTACTAGGTAGAAAACCCCCATCGTACTATGGTAGAAGAGATAATATCAATGAAATTAGAGAATGAGGGAGAAGCGGATAGATTTAAGATGTGATTTTTTTCACGAACGATAAAGGATCAGAATAACATTGTCAGACTGCGGTAGGGTCATATTTAGGAAAAAATTAGTCTTGTGTGCATTCACCCCCTGCCACACACCCTAATGGTGGCTTTCAAAGTATTTAAAAATAGTGAAATATATTTATACATATTTACACAGAGTGCATCGGTCCGGGCAGTCGAAGGCCCTCGGTTCAAGTCCCCGTCAGGGAACTATGAGAATTTCCGCTGACCCATTCTGAACGCCAATGGAGCAGGAGCGTGCACTCTCTCACGCACTCAACAAACTTGTGTGTCTATCTTTCCCCTCTTCCTTCAGCAGTTAATTCTCCATCTCCGATGGGGCGAAGTTTCCCGAGATCTCTCTTCATCCTCAGCCACTTAATCCCCCTTCCACCGACGCGGACCGAAGCAAGAAGATATCCAGGAGGCGAAAGGAAAGGGCTTAAGGGAAAGAGGGCAATGGTTGGCGATAGGCACCTTTCTATTTTTTCCACTCGCTAACTGGAGGGTAGGGTATCGGAGTGGACGGCGGGCCTGACGAGGCGGGGGAGAAGTGGCGGAGTAGAGGGCGGGCGTTCCTTCCGACAACTTGGAAACACCGGACGCAGGCACGAAGGTCCGCCCATTCCTGGAATCCCCATCTCCCGGTATTTATTTCTTTCAAGGTCAGCCTCCGACTTCGCCGCTCAAACTACATCAGACTCCCAGCGCTCCTCCTTCCCTTCCGTTTTATATACATCCACCTCACTCTTCCTCCGTCTTCTTTAAGTTTGAGTTATGGGGGGCACTTAGAGTTCCTCCACTTGACTAATGGGCATTTGGGGTGATTGCAGCCTTCGTCGGCCATAGAATTGCCGGGGCACTCTCCCTATGAATCGTCAGCCATAATTCCCACCTCCTCTCCTTCCTTCTTGATCCCACTACATGCGAGGACTTATACTTTGAGGCTGTAGGAATGCATTCAGTCATAATGTATGCTGAGATAGTAGTAGTATTTAAAAAATAATTGATGCGATTAATCGACGTGTGCGAAGGCTTACAAAATGGCAGGCATTTCGTAAAGGGATAGGCGTGTGATAGTTATTATTATGCAAAGAACCGAGCTGTGGAATTCTTCGGTTGGGACGTTATGTGATCTCTGTAATGCGTGCAAAGGTATAAGCAATCGTGTTGGTGTGCTAATAAAATTAGAGAGACTTTGTGTCGTAGATATTTTAGAAGTAATATTTACGAACGAAAAGGGATTTGAATAAACGTAGTCCGACCGCGCTAGGGGGAAAATATTTTAGTAAAGCCTGGTGTGTATTCACTCCGTGCCACACACCCATGCAGGGTAAAATAATACTACTAAAATTGGCATTGGACCGTTTAATCGTCGCCCTGCATGAAGAATACACTAAATACTATTTCTGGTTATAACGTATGCCAGCATGGTATATGTTATAACCTGATAATATAAATAACCAAAATAAACCATAATCAGACCAATAAACCATAATCTGATAATATTTCATTGAGTGAGTACAAAAGAAATGGGAGGCATATGCAACAGAAGCAATAAAAATGAAACATTTGTCAGATTAACAGATTACAGATTTGTCATACGTTATCGAATCGAAGCTTCTTGAGAAAAGTTGGTGACCAGTAAGCCATTCACGATTTGATTCTAAGATTCTCGCACAAAATATTAAACTTACGAATGCTCTTATAGACAATGGCCTCTTAAAAACGATGAGAAATACACAGATTCGTTCCCGTTGATCTTCAGTTTTTCAGATCTATATCAAATATATGAAGAATTCAATGTCAATGTGAAAAAATTAGAAAATGTTTATTAGCATTTTTTTAAGTTTCTTACATTTGAAATATCGATTTTTAAACAGTCATAGTACTTCTGCGAGTATATTTTTTTATATTTTAGGTATTTCACGACCCTTTAATTATTTTTCTTAACATATAGTGTGATCAAAGATTATTTTTTACTCTTTATTGGGAATTAGAAAACATAGATACTCTTTCGTTGCAGAATAAAAATATCATATTTTGGTTAAAAGTTTTGGTTCGATATAATTATGAATGAAACAAAGAATCCATGAAATGGAATTATTCTTCACTTTTATTTCGATGCTGGAAAGCTTCATGATGCCGAGCCCATAATTGCAAGAAAGGAATAACCTTTATCTTTTTACTTTTCATTCGATCCGTATTTCATTCCAATTATTGTTAAGCGACAGAAAATACGCAAGCTATGGAAGAGTTTTCGTTGCCGCTTCATACCTTGTGTGTTCAGAGGTGTTTTTAAAATTTTTCGTTGCCTTGACTTTTGAAATCTTCATTTCAAATGTGTTATTTGAAATCAAATTAGTTACATCATGTCGACTATGAACGAAACATATTTTTAAATGAAATCTAATATTGACGAATTAGATTAATTTTGGGAGATATAATTTAATATGGGAGTGAAGGTATTAGAAGGAATACAAGATTTCATTTAGGCAGGGTTCTTTTCTAAAATACGTAATTTCACGCCTATCTGCTTGCTGCCGGCCTGAAATGCACTCAACAAGCTTCCTTGGAGATTCATTGACAGCTGTTGCAGTTTTCATGGATATCCATTGACAATGGTCAAAGCAAAGATTTTGTAAAGATTTCCTGGTAATATTTCTGAAAATTTTAGCTGGCCAACCATGTATATTCAGTTGTAAGGGTTTCATTTTATAATGATCAACGATCATTCACCGGATATGACAATGTTCCCATGATGGAAATTGCCCGAAACTTTTACTTGAAATTTTTATGATGGCGTTCAATGTCAAAACTTTCGTCGTGTTTTTAAATGTAGTGTGTGGAAATACAAAGTCAATAATTTCATTTCAACCTTTAATTGGTTAACGTTTTACGATTCATATGTTTCCTGCATTTCCGTATATCTATTCTTAAAAGTAACTTAAAGGTCTTTATTTTAACCTTTACTCCGATTTCTATTCAATTTCGATTTATTCGATTTATTTTTCTTTATATTAGTTGGGACTGTTTTCTCACCGAAGAAAATGTCTTCCAAATTCAATTTCATTAACGGTGTAGTTGAATCTGGAATAATTTTGCTTACCGGTGGTCATAAACTCCAATTCCATTGAGAGAACACGCTTATCTGGCAAAAGAATGTCTAAACCGAAACGATATGATTAATCAAAGGTACACTAATTAAATATATGTTTACTACTAATAGGTATGGATATGTGTTGAGTGTTCGTAGTGTGGTTGCTGGTGCTCGGAATTTTAAGTAAAAATTCAGCCATGTATTCCCTTTACTTCTTTAAATGTGTAACATTTAGTTACTAGAGGATTTTTTCCTTTTCCGGCGCTGACTGAAGTGAATTAAGGATTTACCAAAGGATGATGCTTAGGTATGCTGTAATAATACAATTGCAGACTTAATTTAAAATATGGTGACTTGTCTAAATCTTCTTGGAGAGGTCAAAGAGTGGCTAATGGGAAAGGGTGACGTTGCCTAGTAAATTGTACTTTAATGTAAACTAGGTACACGTTACTAAATATGTTAGGAAATGTTGGAGTCGTTGGTCCTATGGTGAATTTTGATTGGTGTAAGAATTAATTTTCAACCTGGAAAATTTCAGTCTAGGTAAAGTAGGTGATATACTAAGTACTAAAAATATCCCATCGGTAATATTGCTTTGATAATGACGGGAATTTTACAATGATATTTTAAGTCAATTATTGTATTTATTTTAAGCTAATCCTTTAAATGAGTATATAAATGATGGTAAATGCATTTTATGAGCAGATGACATTATTCTGATGCTTAGACATGCTACCTTTTAAGTGTCTGATGAAAATATGGTAATAGGTTTTATTAACGTATTAAAATAATTCTGTTCTATTACATTCGGGACATAACGATGGATGCATTGATTATGATTTACCGTTAAGTTTTTGAGAAGAGTATCCTGGTGTCGCTGTGGTAATCTTTTGGTTTTATTTTGGGGTAAAAATTTAAGAAGGATTTAAATATATCAGAAAAGAAAATCAAAATTATTAAATCCAATTAATATAATGTAACTAGAGTGGCTACAGATTATCTATACTTCAAAGATTCATATGATATATCAATAAAGAAGTTATTCCAGATGTTATAATTACTGACAACTATTTAAGTGATGCGCCCATAAGTAAATGCAGGTATAATTGCAATCCAAAACAAATAAAGATGAATACGTGGATATGAAATACAAAATATTACATTAAAAAGTGCTTTAGGTAATTAAGTATTCTTGTCCGCAAATGATTCAATAATTTGAGAAATGATTTAAATAACTTGAACTTAGCGGAAGATGCTAAAAGAAGGAATGAAACATGGTGAGTTTCTCTTAAATTTGATTTCTATTTCACTTATTTCTCTTGAAATTGTAAATTGAATTTATACATTTGAATTACAACTTTTAATTTGTAAATCTACAATCTCTAAACATATATAAAGGATGAAATTATTATTGACGATTCTTGATATCGTAAGTTGTTAACAAAGTAGCAATGGAATTAGTTTTTCCAACGTAGAAAACAATTTCCAATTTAAAAACTCTGGAGCCAAAATAGGTAAACCTGGAACTAGTCCACGCAGTCGGCCAGAATGGAGCCATTCTGGCCCAAACATAGTTTAGCTCAAACTTTGCGTAGTCATGGAGAGATTACTTTTTCCCAGATTACGTTACCATGTAGTACCCTTTCAATCCTCCTCCATAAGCTTTCAGAGACTTTCTCGTTGAGTTTCTTTCCGGGAAGCGTTCCTCTCCTCCCAGCCCTCCCTTTTCCTCGTGTTCACTTCCGTTCGCGGCCCTGGTTGCGGTCATTGCGTGACACTCACATCCATCCTCCAGAGGATGTTTGAGATGGGCTTAATGATCGCGGATGTTCGGTCGGAATCACGTGCTGAGGGCGGCGCCGGCGGTGGTGGACGCAGCGTCGATCGATTGTGTGCGGATGGCCCCGCGCGGGCCTCCAGGGGGCGTGTCTCGCCCGCCACCCCCCACCCCGTTGAGCGGTGATGTTCCGCTCGAGGTCTCGGATCCGAGGGCGCTCGCGTGTGCCCCGAGAGCGGGCCGGGGTGTGCGGCCGGCAACCATTTGTGTCAACGGCTCTTGGCTGGCCACCGATTATCAATTACGTATTCACCAGCAGTGGGTAGAGTGCTTATGAGGCGTGCGTCTGTTAATCGACCCTTATAGCAGCTGCGAATCGGAAGCAAGCACTTTAGCAAAACACCATTTCCATTAACCTCTTTCTCAGATCTACATATGCGTGCATGTACCTACCACCCTTCTTGCCGTCCGAATCGCCTATTAATTACTTTCCTTTAAATTACTTATCCTTAATACCGTGCAAAAAGGGGCCTCAACGTCCCTCTGACTCTAAAGGCACTTCTCCTGGGATTCTCTGCCTTCGAATTCCGTTCCACAAATCCTACCTCTTCCCGCTGTTTCTAATGCTTACTCTTTCTTCCTCTATTCCCGGTTTCTCTTCTAAACCCTTTATCTTCTAAATGACGATCACCTTCTCTTCTCAACGAGCAGCTTTTCAGTATATGCGACGTTTTGCCTCATTTCAAGTTTTCATTTAGAGTCCCTCCAACCTTCTTGCTTAAGTTTCCCGTCGACCAAAGCCTCGTTTTTGTCCTAAACACTGCGCTGCAATGTCGAATACACTTCGTGATGCAAGTGAGGCCCGGCATTATACTGAACGTTGACGACTATACCGTGGATGACCACAGTGTTCTCATGGCAGAGTGTTTTTAAATATTTTTTAATTCACTTACACCAAAATATTTAAATAAATATAATCCATTTCACTAGTTTTGAAGAAATTTGGTTTCATTTTATTACTACAAGAATACCTGTGGAAAAATGCTTCTTCCATGAATGAACGCTTAATAAAATCATGAAATATTAAATAAATTATTCCATTGATTATTTCACTTTAAAATGACTTTTCATTTAATTATTTCAAAATAAAATAAAATAGAGCCAAAAACAATAGTAGATGCAACGTACCTCGAGTAGAACACGGTCAAGAAGAAATGGGAATCAGCTCCCCTGAAAAATACCTTTATATTGAACATATTACTTTTGATAATTAGTAATATTGTGCAGGTTCTTGAAGTTTCACTGTTTTCTTGTTAAAATGGGAGGTATGTTACTAGAGAAAACCTGAAACAAAACTGTTGAGCTTCAGGTTTGTGTATATCTCCTCACCAAATCATGGAAATCATGTGAAAACTGTATACCTTGTGATAACAGTATGAACATCTATGTTTGTTTCATTTTCGTGGCTTTACTTTTAAATAGTCGCGTAGAAACGCACTTCATAACCTTAAAAGGTGATGGAAGAGCCAAAGGACGACCCGTAAGAGAAAATCGCTGTCCTGCAACGTACTCTATTGATTACTTTGAAGTTTAGTGAGATGTACTTATGCTTTGTGGACTACAATATTGTGTATTGTAATCAAAGGAATAAGTCGCATGGATTTAAGATTGGGGAATAGAAAGATGTGCTTCATATGTGGACCATTAACGTCAATTCAGACATCTTCTCTTTTGATCGCATTTAATCTTTATGTTCCTTTTTGGACCTGTTCCATGTGCAAGGTGTTTTTCCTATAGGACGGAAGGTTTAAGGTAAAAATGTATTGGAAAAACTCGAGATGAAGAAGTTGAGCACTACTTTTCACTAATTCATTACTTTTACTCGTGCATTTATTTGACACGATCATCCATCCATCCAATACCACCTTGAATTGAATATCATTAAGCATATCATGTTTTCTCTACGTATGCCACAAGGATCTCAAGGCCATTTTATGTTGCAAACCTTAGTAAAGTTATCATCTTCCGTAATTAGAAACCAGCGGTCAAATTCCTGAGACATTAGCGTAACGTTCAAGGGTTGAGGTTATGGGGTCTCGTCCGGACGGAGGGCTCGAAATCGGATGCTTCGGTTTTGCCGCGTCACTCGGAGGATGTCCTACTCCCCTCTTAGTCCGACTGCCGAGGAGGGAAGTGTGTGGAGCGGCGGGGGCCGTAGAGAATGCGGTGAATTCTATTCCAACAGTGGAGTGAATGGTGAGGGAGGGGAATGGCGAGAAGCCCGGGGGCAGGAGAGGGGTTGGCTCTGCGTGGAGGCTGCGATAAGGGAGGGAGAGCCTCCTTTAAAAGGGACCCGGGGGAGAGGAGTGAAAGGGGGAGGGATAGAGGAGCCCGCCATAAATTCCTTACGATGCGAAGAGATATGCATCGCAAACTAGGCACCGCGCTGGAAATCTCGGTGGAATTTATGGCTGATGTACATAGACTCCTCCCTCACCCTTTTGCCTGGCTCGTTTGCTTTTTTAGGAGGAGTCGATCATGCTAGGCCGTGCCTCGCTCCAATCCTGAGGGATTGTATGTGTCAGAGCTTGGACTCGGAGAGCAAGCCTATTAAAATAGCTCTTGGATAACTGGCTTTGTACTCTTCGAATTGTTTTCCACAAGTAACAAAATTTAGCGAACACCGTAGAAAATCATTCATTACCGATAATATATGCTCTATATAATACTTCGGATATCATTTTTCCAACGAAAACAATGAAAGGATAGATTTATCCCCAGTATTAACTCTAATTGGAGAATAACTTAGCCCACGTTTTGGATTGAAGATATGATTCGTATTTTATTCCGGGAAGACAGGAGTAAAAAATAATCAGAGCCGCCCACCCCTCCATACTCTGTGGATAACTTCTCCCACCATTATTAAGTCGACCACGCACCAGCTTCTCTAGAGAATCCGACACATTCCCTTTTTAATGTGTTTACCAATTTACGTGGTTTTAATTTGAATACTTGTTAATTCTATTTTTTATGAATATAAATTGTATCTCTCAATCTCATTTGAGGCCTCAAAGTGTTGAAAATATGTATTATCCACCTGTTGCACCGATGGTTCCAATAATTCATTTAACCAAAATGTTATTCTTTCTTTCTTCGAACATCCCAAAATATGAATTACCATGTCAATTCTACCATATGCGATGTACTCCCGCACCATTTTTATTATGACAGTAAATTGATAAAAGAACCCGATTTCAGCCAAACAATAGAATTTTCTCATAGCGCACCGTTTCAGCTTAAAATCGGAAGAGCACGAACCTAATTCGTTGGGTATATCATCATGTATATCCTCGGCGAAGGTAAGTAATTGGAAGAGGATGGTAGGCAGTAGGGCGGCGAAGGAATGGAGACCGCTTCCTCGCTCCCCTTTCGGGGCAAATCTCTTTGTGGGGAGACATCATCAATAATAAACGAAGATCGTCTGGCGCTGTCGCTCCCACCGCCATCAACCTCCCGCCTCCTCCGCCCAACTCCCCATCTCTCTCGCCCCATCATTGGAGCGACTTCTCTCCACCCCCCTTATTATCCTACCTCCCCTTCCGCACACACACGCCTATATGTCGTGTGTATATTCATATGCATATATATATACATATATATATATATATATATATAACTTTTGGACGGCACAATAGAACACAGAATAAAACAGATAACACGTAAAAGGACACTCACACTGTAGATGATTTAAGCTTTCGGCCTACTCCGAGGCCTTCTTCAGGTCAGACTGTCCTTTTACGTGTTATCTGTTTTATTTTGTGTTCTATTGTGCCGTCCAAAAGTTATATATATATATATATATATATATATATATATATATATATATATATATATATATATATATATATATGATGGACTTCCGATGGACTATAACCTTGACGTGGTGGAAGGGCTTGTGCTGCCGGGAGTAATAATAATTGCTCCTTGTAGGGTCACCAATGCCAGAGAGGGCGAAGATTAGGAGCCAGACGAAAGGTAGTCCACGCAACGTCTGTTCCTCAGAGAGGCGGCTACAAAGGCGTCTGACTCCAGTGGGGCGGCCATTATGTGATGGTGTCACGTTAAGAACACTCTTGAGGAATTAATTGGCAATTTTCCACAAAAATAAAGTTTATTAATACGACCGGTTTCAATGTAACTACATCATCTTCTGGTAGACCATCATCTTCACCAGAAGATGATGTAGTTACATTGAAACCGGTCGTATTAATAAAATTTATTTTTGTGGAAAATTGCCAATTTTAATTAATCATGATAATCCACCACATCACGCCTGAAACATCTCTATTTACTATTGAAGAAGGAAACGGGAACCACCTCGATTATTACTCCCTTGAAAAATGATGGAAACAAGACAGAAATTGTGTCCTGACAAATGCGAGACTTGGCGCAAGCGGTCAGTAATCCAACGATCTACCCACTGGACCACCGCGAACCACAGAAGAATATATTATATGGTGCCAAATAATACCATCCCATGGAAATAAGTACCATAAAATAAAATCCGTGGAAAAGTACAAGTCTTTCTTTTTAGTATGGATATTAAATACTTCCACGAAGTGAAGCCTGAAACAATAGAATACTTCCCCATTTGTTTTCCTTTCGGTCAATTTCACCTTCTCCATTTTTCTCCATTAACAAATTACAAAAGCCTCCAATTACATCTATCCTCCAGCTTCAGTGACCACGTTACCGTATCGTACATAGTTCCGGCACATATGATTGTTCCTACGACTCTTTTCTTAATACGTCAACGTCCCTGTCATCAACCCCCTGTTGCTTATGAAAGCCTCTTGGCTAGCACAATTCTTCTATTTACGTCCCTACTACTTTGACCGCGTTGGACCAAAACACTTCTGAAATACGTAAACACTCCTACCTGCTCTATTTTTCCACATCCTATTTTAATATTTGGCTTAGCCTCTTTATTTATGGAAATTTGCATAACATTTGTTTTTTTTCAATATTGATTTTGATCTATTATCTATTGCACTGAGTTTCCAATTCACTCAGAAATGCTCGTAATCCCTTTGCTGACAGAAAAATTAGAGCTTGGTCATTAGCAAACCGAACTACTTTTACGAATTTCTCGCCGACTTTCATTCCTACCTCCAGTTATTCGTATGCTTCTTCAATCATTTCCTCCATTTTTGCGTTGAATAGCACCGGTGATAATGGCCTTACACCTCTTCCTAACACTGCCCATCCGGAATCTCCGTTCCCAACTCAAACCTGAGCAGTCTGAGACATGTACAGTTTCGGATGTGTCTCCTGCCCCTCCAATTCATTCCTATTTTCTGCAATACACGCATTAATTTTTCCCAATTCATTCTACTAAACGCTTTTTCGAAATCTACAAAACAGGCACATACGTCCTGATTGTATTATATATTTCTTTCGATTAGTGATCTCATTACTGCAATGACATCATGCGTACCTCCCCCCTTCCTAAATTCGAATTGGTCATCACCTAAGTAATCATTTTCCCTACTTTCTATCCTTTTGTTGAGTATCCTGAGAACAACGTTAGCTGCGTGGTGTATCAAACTTATTGTTCTGTAGTCCTCACATGATGGAGAATTTACCTTTTTCGGAATAGGAAATAGCACATCTCACAAAATCTTCCGGCCAAATTCCTTCCTCATAGATACTACGAATCAGTCTATATAGATGCTTCTTCCCACACTTTCCTGAACATTTCTGTAGTTCCGCAGGAATGCTGTCTAATTACACGACGTTATTTGGTCTCATCTCCCTAAAAGCCTTTTCTATCTCATCGTCAATTATGTCCGGACCTAAGCTGTACTCATTTACATCATTTTCCTTGACTATGTCTAATCTTGTTGGTCCGAGTTGTTTATCATCCAGTGCTTCAATGTTTTCTTTCCATTTCTTTTTTATCTTTTCTGAGTCAACTATTACCTTACCCGACTTATCTCTAACTGCTAGCACAGGTTTTCCTTTCTTACTTCCCGATAGTGACTTAACCTTACTGTGTACCGCACCAATGTCATCCTTTCTCTGTAAACTCTCCTCATGCTCGCAGTGCACTTACTACCATACTTCTTTTGGTTCACTTTTTGCCCGTCTCAATTGAATATTGCAATCTTTGTACTTTATTTTAGTTAACTCTGTGGTCTAATTCTTTTATTTTCTTCTCTCATCCATCTTTGTCATCATATCATTCGTGAACCGTAGTTTTCTTGTCCTTTTCCCGTTAATGATTCTTATACGGTCTTTTGCGGCTTTCGATCTCCCTTTCATGAGAAACCTGTATTCCCATTTTTCTTTGATAGTACCCAGCTCTTTACCGTCACCCATGATTTTATTTACAGCCTGCCGATACTCCTTTCCTGTTAATCCATTTAATGCTTCTACTTTCCATTTACTAACCCGGCGTTCCTGCCTTATCTTTTTGAAGCGGAAGCTGTATTTCAGAATTTCTAAATTGTGGTCAGAGTCCGCATCCGCTCCTGGGAAACTGTGCGAATTTATCACACTGTTCCTAAACCTGCGCCTAACCAGAATGTAATCTAACTGATACCTTTCTGAGTCACCTGGTATTTTCGCTGTGTACCTACGCCTTTTGTGGTGTATAAATGCGTTGGCTATGACTAACCCATGTTTCATTCAGAACTCAATTGTTTTCTTCCCGCCTTTATTCCTTGTCCTTAAACTGTAACTCCTCAGCATCTCTTCGTACGTCTACCGCCGCATCCTAATCACTATCAAATGCTTCTCTGCAGGAACACACGAGTTTATACCCTCAAACTCATCTTACATCCCATCGACTTCTTCCTCCATATGGTTGCTCGGTGGCATGTATACCTAAACAATATCCACGTCCGGTGGTTCTTCTTTACTCTCTATTTCAAATTTCTTCTAACTAACTTCTATTCATTGCTTACTCTATGTTGACTACGCTTCTTCCTACCTCTATATTTAACATTATGGCAAACCCTCATCGCCTCTAATCTTCTCTCCGTCGCTTTCGGGCGCGACACACGGTCTGTAGGGCCGAATCGCGCAGTTGCCAGGACTCATTTTCCATCATTTTTCTCTTAGAAATGAATATTGCGGTGGGGTCCCGTTTCTTTCGTCAATATTGTTTTTAAAGTGACACCATCACTCAATGGCCGCCCCAATGGGGTCAAACGTCTTTGCAGCTGTCTCACTGAGGATCAGGCGCTGCGTGGACTACCTTTCGTCTGGCTCCCAACTTTCCACTTTTCTGGTATGGGTGACCCTACCAGGAGCAATTAGTATCACTCCCGCCAGCACAATTCTGGGGGTCATTGGAACGCACAAGCCCTTCCACCACATTAAGGTTGTAATCCATGGGAGGGGAATCGTATTATTATGTTCTCAAAATTGTTATCAAAATTTGTCAATGAAGAAATTAGTTTATTATTTAGATTTCAATTTGAAAAATAAAACTATTTTGTAAAAACCGTAAACATCGGACCATCAGGTGACTAGAGTATTCATAATGAAATGGATTGTTCACTTTACGTAACTGACCATACTCTGGAAAATAATGTTATGAGAAGCGCGAGACCCGTAGTTCCACAATATACGTATACGTTCAAAATTTTAAAGAAAAAGAGTGAAGCATATCCCTTACCCTTATGTAAAACATTAACCTCACCTTGCTACTTTTTCAGTTCATTGCGTAGGAGGGATAGCTCATGATCATGCTATAGGTCGCGGAAATGCAAACCCCAGTATATAAGATATTTAATCTTTGCCTTTGATCTTTTTATTGACGCTAATTGGAACATGTATACAGCACGCATTTGATGGAGAAGTCAAAATTGAATGAGAAAATGCTGGAAGTTATTTATTTTTATGCATTTTTCTTCCGCCAGAGGCGACATTTTTTATGATAGGAATTTTATCCCATGAAATCCGTAGCAAGGTTTTTAATAAATTTCTGTTTTAACGGTGATCATTGTTTTATGCGTACGCAAGGCTCATAGATGCCGTAGCTTTTCTGGCGGGTTTGTAAAAAATGAATTAAAACTCTAGCTATCATATTTTTTTTAAAGTTGTTCGGAAATTGTTATACGGACGTTCCAAGAAGAATCTGTACCCGCCATGTGTAGTGTGTGATATTGGACTCTGAATGTTAATGAATGAATGAAAAGATTTGGGAATGTCCAAAATGCGTCCCACCAGTGTTGTATAGCATTAAGGTCATCTGCTGAAGCTACTTTATCTTCCGGATTACGGATATATCTGTAAACCAACGCATCGGCGGCAAACAAACGCATATCTCTATTAAATATGGTCTTAATGTCTTTAGATGGAAATACCTAAGTAGGTTAGAAATACCTCAATCAAAATGCCTTCAATGTTGACAATGGCAATTAACTGACTTTATGCACATGGTGAGAAATCTTTAGAGTGCAAAATATAACGGAAAAATATTTATTCAATAATTTGCATATCATTCTTTTCCTTAGCAGTATTGACCATTATCCCCATGCTGAGAAAAGGAAAAAAGAACCAGAAATATGATTTATAGATAGTGTTTTGAATTCTCAATTTTGGAAACTAAAGCAGGCAGTAGATTGAGGAAAGTTTAGGTCGATCATATTCTCTCTTTCGGATATATGTACTCTGCAATAATTTGAGTTTCCATTATGAGTTTTTGATCTGGTGTACGTGTGCTCGAGGTTGGATCGTAAGATTTTGGTTGGTAACGCTTATGCCATAGCCACGCTTATGACATGGTCTACGACCGTCGCCAAAATGCTCGGATGTGCAGGAAATAATACTCTCTGGCCTTAGCTTGGACTTTCCTAAGAATTCTCTGATTCGCACTGATGCCCGGTGCTCTTCGATCAATAACCTATCGCTCTACTCAAAAGTAAATTTACCATTGCGATTATCGCCCTGCACACCCCGGCGTTTCCTCGTCTGAAAACGCCCCTTTGAGGAGGAATGAAGTGCGGCCGACGGTGGTGATAGTAATGGTAGTAGGGTGGAGGAAAATCGAGTTTATTTCTCACCTAACGAATAGCTACTAGGATTTAGGTTGATGGAGGATGATGGAAAACATTCATATTAATACATTTTTACCTTCCAGTTTTTAGTTGGCATGTTTAGTGTACATCAAATTGACCATAATATCGAAAATAGAGAAAGGGTGAAGGTAGAACACATGCATAATGAATAATGATATGCATATGCGAAATAAATAATTTTTTACTTAAGTCAGCGTACTAAAAAAAATTAGAATACTTTGATAATAAGTGAAAACATTATCTTGAAGACACTCAAAGGTAGATTGGAATTATGGTTTGAAATACTTTCTCTTCCAAGGAAATTTATTGCTTCCCAAGGATAGGGGAAGGAAGAAGTGGTCAAATATTTACTTTGGATAGATTAGACCAATTGGCGACGATTGCGGTGGCCTAGAATGCTTGTCGGGAACTTGGTCGCCGAATGCCGTGAACTGATGAGTATTTCAACGGGGAAATATTACCACACACAATGGATTATTTATCGGATATCTTATCAAATGAACTATTTAAACATCTACCTATTCCCGAATTATGGATTATGTAAATTATATGAGATGTTGGTCTCTAAGGTACGTGAAAATTTTAGTTTTTCTTGATTTAATCGTATTGTGATACTTTAAATTGGACAACTTAAAGACAACATTAAATTGGATAACTTAAACATACGTAATTGGACACCTTAATCGTGACTTTTGTCCGGCGATTGCGAAAAAGGGTATGGAGATATCGAAATGAGAAAATGTATGGACGCTGATACTTTTCATTTTACTATAAATTTATTTTGAAAAATAAAAGAGAGGACACTGTTATTTTCGTTCTGTTGAAAAAATTCAGTCAGAAATAAAACACATGATTTCCCCAGTGTTGTTGGTGGTACGGTGCTCGTATTTAACATCTACCTCGCTGAGAATTGACACGGGAAGATTTAACGATAGTCATAAATATGCACGGTATGTATATAGCGATGTATAAAAGGTTCCCATGGATTAAATCGCCGTTTCTTGCTTTCTATAATCTGGAGGGGAATGGCGGAAGGAATTCCTGATCGAAGACTCCTTTCAAAGGCATCTTACGGAATGTGCTATAGAGCCAGGGCTCAAGCGACTTCATCAGCCCTAAGTAAGAGCTCTTGATACCTAAGGACCCGTTAAATATTGCTTGTGCCCAAGACCTTAAAGTGAAGGTTTTCTTCTGAGAGCATTGAAATAATGAGCCTTTACAAATGAATCCGAGGGTAAAACAAAAAATTATTTCATTCTAGTTTTAGTGTGAAGCATCATTATTTCCACTTTTAGGTCCACTTTTATAATGTCTCGTTGAATTGAAGTTTGGCATTAATCTCCTATGAAGAATGAAACTCAGTTTAATGACGAAATACGGCGCGATGTGGTGGAAACTGAACTTAATAAACTACAGACAGTAACAATATCCCAACAGATAAGTTTAATTGCACGACCGGGTTTAGATGTACTACAGCGAAATGATGATGCAATACATCGAAACCCATTGGTTCAATTAAACTCTTCTAGGGGAAAATTGTTACTAAGTTGTTTATTTTATTCAGTTTTATGACCTCTAGTTCCAAGCTCAAAATCAACCATTAAACAGCTCAATAAATAACAGATAATGTTTCTATGGATAAAGTGCTCACATTCATCAATGAGCTCCCTCATTTGTTTGTAAAGTTTGTCGGTAATCTTCGATTTTTTGTTGACGTTTACATTGAGTAACGATTTGGTTTGGACAAGACAGTAAAATCGAGCCTCGGCCTCGCCACAAGGGAGGCGAAAAGTGAACGAATTAAAAGGTCATTTCAGCCAAATTAATGTGTGGGTTTTGTTTTTAGGAGGGTGAAGTTGCATGGAATATTGAGATGGTACTTTTTTACGTCCACCCGTGTAATTCATTCACGGCTCAAAATGATACGAGTCCCCGGTAGTGCACGTATTGACTTGTCCATAGTTAACTCATTCAGCTTAGGATTTACCGCGAATGCCCAACTTAAAATTCTAAAACAACCTGACAATTCCTATTAAAATCACAGCTGATGCTACAAGCTGAACGTAGCCAAATGAGGACTGCAAAATGTGCGTGCCCTCACCATTTCAACAATCACTTTTTTTATGAATACGCAAAAAAGAAAAAAATCAAAAATGTCTTGTACGCCATATTATTTACCATTGAAATTGATGACTCTCCCAGATTCAAATATCAGGTAATTCCTTTACTTAGTGATTGTGCAAAGACATGCCTGTCTTTCGAGAGCTGGGTGAGCTAATGTAAAATCTCTCAGTCCAATTTCGGAATGAATCCCATTAATATTAGCTTCCTCTAAAAAAATTCAGATTTTAAAAATGATCTTAAACTTCCCCGGGGTTAGGTACCAAAGAGTTGATACAAAAACGCCTAGAAATTGTTGCGTTGAAATAATTGCACGAAAGTGTTCAGGTAAAATCGATTCCTTGAATCGCACAATACAACTATGTTGAAACCAGTGTTTCAATGAGATAATCATATCCTCCGGCATCAGTATTCACGTCGACCGCACTGCACATGGCGATTATATGCTATTTTATGGCACTATGCAAACAATGAGTAGTCCGGAGGACGACTCGCGTGGGTGAGGGTGGGTATTGATGATGGAGGAATCCATCAAATCCCAAATCAAATCCCAAATCAAACCTCAAATTAAATCCCATTAATATCACGAATATGGTGGTGAAAACGAGTCAAACAGCGGTTTAGCTGACTCCCCGTTTTATTTATTCTCCTCTCCCCAGAATGCAGGCTAGAGAAACTAATTTCCTGATTGGTTCGTGGAGTCCCAGGGCAGAGGCATGATGTGTCGTCACATGCGCTTTTCTTCCGACAACCTCGGGGGCACATGGTAATACTGACCACCTCCGGAAATTTAACCCGCCATCTGGCAGAGTTGGTCGCATCCTGTGCCCGACCAAAGTATCGTCCTCCAATTCCCATTAGCGCACCTAGACACCAGGGGGATATAGATTGATGCTCCATGGGTTGGGAACGAAGGTCACCGATGGGCTTGGCGGTGCTGCCCCTGACCACCAGGTTTTCACACGGCAGCAGGGGCCCACGAGCACTCATCCGGGGCGGGGCGGGTCGAGGAGTGATGGGTCCCCGGGCCGAGCCTCCTCATCTCCCGAACTCATCTCCCTCCCGTTCAACCCCTGGTTGGCCCTCGAACTCCACGGCATCCCTCTCCCCTTAGTTGCTCCTCTCCGGGTGTCCCGGGAATGGGGGGATGAAGAGAAGCAATTTGAGAAGGGAACATTGATCCAAATTTCTCTCCCCTCCGGCCCCGTAACACGAAAAAAATCCAGGTGTGGCTTCGAAAGGTCGTGGCCTGGGCACACGAGTGGTATTCGTTCGAATTATAGGGGTGTTACAAGGAAAGAAATATGCGTTATAGTTCCAAGGCAGTGATTTCCAATTCGACTCATTCCGCGGGGAATTCAAGGACCTCGAAATGAAACTCTGATTGGGAACACATAAAGCACCTTTAAAAAAATCGCGAAGAGCACTTCCGTGCATCTACGGACATGATAGCTTTTCATATACAAGCTTGTGTGTAGTATACATACATTTATTAGTAAATCCAGGGTTTTAAAAAATCATTTAAAATACCATTACTATGTTAGTTAATTGTCCACACTACAATTTAAACGTTCTTTTTTACATTAAAAGTATATGTAAAGTTCCTGGGGAGGCTTCTTTCATTAGAAGATTTAGAAAAATACTTCTTGAGCTAGCCAGTTATACATGTACATTCAAAATGACCCAGCTAGTTCGACGTATAAGATAACTATTATTGTAATAAAACTTGTTCCGATCCTGATTTCTTGTTCTCCATTAATAGCTCTGTGAATGATAGTAACGGTTTATTTTAGGTTCATCAAAAATACGCGCTTTAAACCATTTTTTATTTTACATACGAATTTCGTGTAAGTATAATTCATGAAAATTATCGAGAAAAGTTTCGAAGAAATATATTTATTTCGGCTATTACTACAATACCTCAAAATTATTCAAAGTGCATCCCTTGAGCGTCGACACACGTTTGCTATAGAGGCTTTTCCAATACTCGAAGGCTCCCTGGGAGGCGGATTCCGGAATGTCTTTAAGGATACGCGTTCAAGCTTCTTGGAAGGTACTTAGGACTCAATGGTGGTGGTGTCCTTTAAGAAAGGATTTCTATTTTAGGGAATATGAAATAGCGTGCTAATTCCAAGTCGGAAGGACTGTAAGGGGGTTGGGTAATCGTCGCGATACCGTTGAAGAAGGTCTTTGCAAGCAGACACTCGAATCTGATCTTGGTCGTCCGTCCAAAGACCTTTGAGAGGACGAGTTTAGCGCAGAAATTTCGCATCGCCTATTTTTCAGTGATAATGGTTTGTGCACTTTCATCTTGTAGCTATGCCAATCTACGATCTATGATCATACGCACTCACTTAACCGGCCATCTGAAATCAGTACTTCACGCACACTTCAGGATTAATTGTTACCGATATATTTTATACAAACTTTGTGCTTGGTTACATTTTCCATTCTATGCAAAATGACTTAAATATGTACACAACCTTGCATTTATGCCCAAATATAGACAGGATCGGATATGCTATGTCCAGATTAACGTATAAAAGCTTAAATTTAATTAGTAATCTTCCTTAAAATAAGCCATCAATCTCTAAAATTCCTTATTTCAAATATTAAATCAACAAATGCTTCCGACAACCACATTAATCAGTTCCTCCAAACGATTTATCTTTAAATGCAGTATAGCTGAACATGACGATAAACCCAAACAAATCCTTGGAACCCAATTAACTCCCAGCTCGCGTCCAATATAAACGACTGGCGTCAGACAAACCATTCTATAAAGAGATCGCATTTAAGAGGTCTCTTATGGATCACATTTCACCCAATGATCGGAAAAACCTAATATGACTTGTAATATATCAAAAAGCGGCACTAGGGAGAAACCACGTGATTAGGAGCCAAACTCCGTACATCCTTATCGTGCAAGGTCATGGGACTCAGGATTCAAATATTTAGGATTAATTTGGAAAAAGATTATAAATATCGAATGGGTGCATACTGTGAGACCCAATTCAGATTTCTTGTTCATAATACTATGGCTTTGGAAGAAAATAATTTTTCAGTTGTGGCACTTTTTTTGACCTTGAAAAGGTAGTTTATATTAAGCTACCATCAAGTTAAAATCCAATACGTTGTTTAAAAATACCTTACGCTTACATGAATAATTCTGAAAAAAGTCCCATACAAAGGGCCACATCATGGGGATGTTTGCTCTAATGCCGTCGAAGTCAAGTCAGGTGTTACCCAAAGAAGTATGATCAGTCATCATTTTTCCAACTCTATAAACAGCGTTAACACCATCGCTAATTGAAAATTTCGATCATCCTTTTAAGATAACGATTGTTAACACGTAAGATTTATTCGAAATACGGAATAAATAGTGGCATAATTTGATTTTTTTGTTACAATGCACCAGGGCAGTCAGCCAGTTCGTGAGGTAAGGTCATTATGATGTTCATGATGGACATCCATCAAGACCATCGATCATTTATTAATAATTTCAATTAGAAATATTATAGTCGAAGTAATTAATAATTAGAAACAAGACAAGTAGTAACAGCTAAGCCGGTATTAGACAAAACAAAACATCAAAAAGAAAATGTAATTCAGTCGAAATGTTTAAAAACATCCCCAAGTAAATTTTCTTATCACTAATTCCCTTACGTAAGATGTGCTAAAGCCCTTAGCAAAGTGTACGTACTTAAGTGACCCTTTTGAGTGAGTTAGTTTAGTTTTTGTCTATGATCTTCACTTCCTTTGTTATATCCAACTTGATCTTTTAGCATCACATCTCCCCATGCCTCATTCCCCGCATTATTACTTGGTAACCTTCGTTCAATGCAGCGCCGATACGACATATTGCCATTAGAGTTAAACTAATATTATTATTATTAGGTAATTTACCGGTTAAGGTATGTTTTTGGATGGACACAACTATCAATATGAATATTTTGTAACCTTAAACAAAATCCAATCCAGCAACCTACTCTACATCAAGTCACTCTTCATCTCTGTGTACTTCCTTCCTCCCTTCATCCCGTCCAACATCCCTATCCTTTTCCTTGGTTGCCTTACACTAAATACGTCTCCATCCAGATATTAGAGGAACTAGGTCGGGTATCACTCATCAACCGAAGGTTAAATTAGAGTTTATGTCTCTGGCACTAATTGGAAACTGGTCTCTTTATGGATTTTGTTAGGAATATATTATTAGCCCCACTGCACCACGGTGAGAGAGATCATTCAAATATGATTCGAGAGATTAAATATATAAATCAAAGTTACCCTGACACACACATTTTTAATTCTAAGAAGCCTAAGTTGTCGTTATTTGACATAAACCTTATTTCATACTTTTCTGTGTTAGAAGTTCGTGACGCATGCGTAGAGAAATATTTTACATTTTTAAACATTTCTGCATGTAATATTTTGTGAAGACTAATTCAAATATTTGAATACGTTAACATTTTCATTGATAAATAATATTGAAGTAGCAACAATTTATTGTGATGCTGCATGTCTCCTGTGAAATCACCACCTGTAACACACCCCAGTTTTTGGCCAAAAGTGTACGGTTTAGGTGAATTTAAAAATCGTTCATACCACGAAGTTCTTTCAATGGAAGTTGTAAAAGGTCATTTGAACAAAGAATAGTTATTCGTTAATGAATTTCGGTTATTGAATGAGAGAAATTTCGAAAGAATGGAACGATAATGTCTGGATAAGAAAACATACGTTTTCAGCTAAATGAAATAGTCGTCCCACGGGAATAACGGGAGATAGAAATGAAAGTCAGCTGGGAGCTCATTTAACCAGTTTGGTTTGTGGATGATTGAAATTCTTGTTAGTCATTCAGCCAGCGGGTTGCAATTGTTAATTCGTAAAGAAACTGGGCTTCATTAAACGGCTGGTGGGGAAATGTAATGAGAAAGTTAGAGAGAGGTGTTATTTCGCTCTAGTTAGACCTCATTTGGAATATGCCGCGAGTGTTTGGGATATTTTGGAGAAAATCTGGTAAAAAGAATTATATGAAGTCCAGAGAAAATCCGCCAGATTTGTTAAAATATTTATGACAAGAGCACAAGTGTGATGGGTCTCTTAGGGGATTTAGGCTGGGAACCCCTTGAAATACGAAGAGAACAAGTGAGACTTAAACTTTAAGAAAGATTCAGAACCAGCGAGTTTAGCGATGACACAAAAGGAATAATAATGGCCCCACACTACTTAGGTAGATCAGACCACAAAGATAAAATAAGGGAGATATATTCCAATACAGACAGATTCAAATACTCATTCTTTCCCAGAACAATCGGAATGCATTATATTAAGAAACCGAAATCACTTTATAAATAGTAAAAACATTTAATTTAAAAGTCGGCACAAAATTAAACATTGAAAAAAAATCAAGTTTAAATGTAGGTGCTTGTGTATGTTAGTTGGTAGTTTGTGTGTTTGCATGTGTGTGAGTAGTACGGGTTTTTCGTGAATGTATAACATGTTTTGTTTGTGGAATTTATAAAGTTGTGCCTTTTGCATGAGGGTTTTTATCTTAATTACGAGTGGAGCCCTTACACTCCCCGCCACACGCCCTTGCGGCGGCTCCCTTGCGGAGATTCAAATACTTAACTGTACTTTGCACTGAAATGTCTCTCATTGTAAGGGTTAAAAGCGATTTAAAATCGCCTGGTTTAGAGTTTTCACGATCGTTAAGTTCAATCGTCTTTCCTCCACTTACTTATTTTATTGCACGACTTCCATCACGTTCATGGTCGTCCTTTTGCACTGTCCCCAATTTGAAAATGCAATGTTGGATTCGAGCTCAGTCATTCAACTGAGATAATTCTTGCCCTAATCCCCTTTTTTGATCCTGATGGGCGTTTCTGTATCCAACAGCGTTCCAGAAATCCGTGGTAGGCTCTTCGCGAAAAGGGTTTTATAATTAGGCCCTTGGATGAAGTCGGAAGAAAGCCTTATAAAAAATAATGGAAAAAGAGGCCTATCCCAAGGGGGGTTCGTGGGTTTCAGAAATTAGAATGCCATCCCCCCTCCCACCCCCCGGACGACTTTCCGCCGCACTCATCTCGTAAAGGAATGAACTCCGGGCACCACCGGGAGTTTCTGACCCCGACGGACGCCAGAGAGAGGGACTTCGCATCCCTCTGATCGCTTTTGTGGGATGTTGGCTCCCCTCTTCAAAGAAGAAGAGGGACATGCAGGGGCGGCTAAATCGGAGCATGGCCGTGCGCTGCCGCCCCTGCGATTCTCGTTCCTTCTTCTCTAAAGCTGTACTTAGTATTTCTTGCCCTTTCCACCTCCCCAGTTGTAATCTGCCGTTTCCGGGGAAGAGTTATCTAATTCGTGGAATGGCCATTAAAATTATTTTTCTTTGCTGCCAGATAAAATTTCAATATCTGTTCGAGTAAAAGAAAAGTAATTACCATAAGCTCTTTCATTTCACTGCTGTACTCCCCCTGCGCCTACTCAATTGGTGAGAAGAGAGTGTACTAAATAGAATAATGTCATATTAAAATACATTCAAGTTATTGTTCGTAATATTCCAATTCATATTTGGATTTGCACCTTTTGGCGTTTGATCGATAAATACATTTTCCTTTAAATGCTTCTAATCTCTTCACATTTTGCTATCAAATTACTTTATTAATCGAGATAAAGCACGTTCTCTGCTCCCTTAAGGAAACTTAAACGAAATATTTCAGAAGGTTCTAATCTGTCTACAATGTCTGTCCCAAAAGTATTTTGACTTACTTTTCGCGATTAGACTGGCGGCGGATCCTCTAGCTTGGTTCGAGGGAGGGGAGTCTCAGGAAAGGTTCGAGGCCAGTGGTCAAGTCAGGTTGGCTTCCATCCTTGATGGAGTGCGGATCAATCGTTTGCGAAATCTCTATAACGTGACCTCGTCACGCTCCGTCATGAACCGGATAGTGGAACAGCGATACGCCAACAACATTTGCGTGAAACTCGGAAAATACCGAGAAAGAGGCTAATGATATGCTCAAGTCAGCTTATGGTGATAACGCTATGAGTAGATCGGGTGTTTTTGAGTGGCACGCGTTGTTTGGATAGGATATTTATTTATTTAACAGCTTTGACTGGGGCGAGATTGAGACCTTTTAGTCCCTTCTTCTACCTAACCCTTGCACATTGCATTGAATACAATTATAAACACTCAAGCCCTAGGTTGAGGAAAAACCACCCGGGCGGGGATCAAACCCGCGATATATGGATTGGCAGGTATGACTTGTGACCGAAAGCATGGGCATGAGAAATCTGCCGAGAGTATCTCCACCAGGTGAGTGAGGATCCGATTTATTTAAACAATGCTCTACTGGACTTTTTCCTCTTCCCCCACCTCAAATCCGTGCTGAAAGGACGTCATCACGGCTCAGTGGAAGCGTTACAACAGGCCGTGACGAGGGAGCGTAACAGCAACCCGGGCGCCGCCTTCCAGAAGGCTTACGAGGGGTAGAAAACCCGCTGGCAGCGGTGTGTGGACGCAAAATGGTGCTACTTCGAAGATAATTGGGTGAATGTATCAACATTTTTTTGAACTGATTCAGTCCTACTAATTTTGGGACAGACATTGTACTTCCAGGCGTGTGACTGGACACGTGACTTGGTTAGCCAGTCTGATTCTATCCTTGTTCTAGAAGCTCCGATTTCCTGGGGGTATTCTTACCATTTCCGATGAGAGAATCGCGGTAGCCTCCTTTGGGAGTGGATCTTATGAATTGAAATCGGATTGGGGGTCCATCGAATTGCCCTCTCTCCTTTGTCGGCGCGGGGCGAGTGACGAGGCCATTACTTCGTCAAAAGTCGAGAGCACCTCTCGGGCTAGACGAAGCCCTTCATTCCTTCCCACTTGGCCGGAGCCTTTCCAATGCTCCCCGTCGCCTCCTTGTTACCGCTTCGAGAGCTCTCCCTCCTCCACGCCATCGACGGTGAGCAATCGGGGTCCACTCCCTCCCAGGATGACCCCTCCTGCCTGCCCACTCCGCCCTTCTTAATTCGATCCCTCCATCCTCGCCGTCCGCAAACGTCTTGCCCCTCTCTCTCAAGCCACAGTCTCCTCCTTTCACGGTGTTCCCCGGAGGCCGTCTGCCTCCACCTGCCTCCGCCCTTTCTCCCTTGTTTGAACAAACAGAGAAACCGTGCCCGCGCCGCGTGAGCTAATGTCAATAGTTTTAGTGAGGTTGCCTAATAGAAGTTGCATGATTTATTTTTGAAATGATGAGTAGCATATATTATTAAATTGTCTTCATAGTCTTTTCAAGTTATTTGCAGTTAACATTTTAAAATGTAGCTTTAATTCATATTATTTTCTTCCATCTTTCACGTGTCATGAACCGGTTTTTCGTTAAATTCTGTTTTCTCGATTGACCAGTCTAAAATATGGCCTTAGCAGACACTGTCCGATTTTTCGCCATTTCAGTGTACTTCTTCCCTATTGTAGCCTTCTCCACTCGCCTCCTTTGTTTCCTATTCGTCCAAATCACTTTCTCTGCCTACGTCTCCCCTCTTAAGATCTCCTCCGCTGACAATTTCTCCTTTGTCTTAAACCTACTTTCCCTCGCCGTGCTTTCTCTTTCAATAGCCTTTGCCATATTCTCCTCGGAATCGTCACTCTACACACGTCTTTCTTAATATCTCCAAATTTCTTTAAGTAGTACTCTTTTACTACTCTGCCCTCCAAACTTCGTGTATTGTCAAAAACAATCTGCGGCATTTTCAAGCAGGGATCTTAGACAATATTATTTTACTGGAATTATTAATACTGTTTCGTGGATATGATACTGATTCTGGCCTCGTAGGAGGAAAATCTTTCTCAAAGGCAAACCTGAATATCACGGATTTCCACAGCTAAATTTGCTGTTTTGTCACCTAATTTTCGCCATACAAATTTAAAATTTAAGGTACCAATAAAAATAACGAGCTGGTGATTTTTGCCAAAGCTATTGAGTGCATTGAATCTTATTCAGGGTTCGAAGATCAGGTCACAGCATAGTTGACGGGAATTCCAATACATTAAGGTCTTCACGAACGAAAACAGGTCCCACATTGCTTTGTTGAATTCCTATTTTATTCAGTTAGGGTATCAGAGTTAATTATTTGGGTAATTTTCTGTGTGGTGAGCGTAGGTCACGGTTGTATAAAAATAGATCATATTTTCAAACGTGATTCGAAACGTAAAACGTCAGCCGAGCAAGTTTTATTGTGACCGACTTACATTCTTTTATTCCATTTTGCCGTCACTTAATCCTATTGACAAAATTTTATGATTTTATCTGTTACCGTTTCTTAAAATATGTTTCTTCAACGGGTCATGAAATTGTTCAATTGTGGATATCAGAGCCTAAAGGGCAAAGTTCACTGACGCGCAATTTAATTTCATTTCGTTGCCCTGTAGTATTATCATCTGCTAGGATTAGCTTTTTCGGAAATCTCTGTTCGTATTCTATTTCTCTTTGATGAACAATGTATAGTCATGTTTCCTTCGAAATTATAGTCAATGGCCTGCAAAAATTAGGTAAATGATCGGTAAAATGACCAGATTACCTTGACGTCTTCCTACGTATAGTACAGCAGTAGATTTCCCGGAGACGACAGACAACCATTTGCCCCCAATAGGGATGGACAGGAAAGAATTAAAGATAGAGAGAAATCCGGCGTCGGCGTTAGCCTACTCTTTAACGAAAGGCGCCAAGGGGTTCGCTGCTTAACTTCCCATCCGACGGACGGCGCACTCACTCAAAGTGCTCTCCACAAAGCATCCCAAGTAGGTCGAGATACCACTGAAAAATATTATCTCTGGAATTCGAACTCGGACCCTCGAGGTGGGAATACAGTACGCTAGCCACCAGACTAATCTGATCCATCATTTTGTACTACGCTGAAGTTTTAATTATTAGTTCGGTTTTAAAAACCTCGGATTAGTTTACTCTATAAATAAAGTGTTTACGGCAGAAGATCTAAATCTTGCAAGTGCCTCTCCATTTAGACTCTGCTGAGAGGGTGATGAGGGAAATGCGCGAATTTCTCTCGCGGTTGGGTCCTCTTTCCTCGGACGACCTCAAGCGAGAAAGCTTCTTTCTTCCTTCACCTTGGGAATACTCCCTTCCCCCTCGGCACCGCGGGGCGCACGCGGGGCCGCATCGCTGTCACCCGTTGCAAGCGCATCATCGCGGGAGTGTGGACCTTGGGTTCCTCTTGTTTGCTCGCCCCCTCCGCCTGCGATAGCGGCGGGAAGTTCGAGAGGGCTCGAGGAGGAGCGAGGGAGGTCCCCCCTCGTGGACCGCGCTCGCCCGAGAAAGAAGGAACGAACTCCCTCCCTCACCTCCGGTTTTAATTCCGATGGGAAGCGAGAGGAGCCCCGGACGGTGGCGCTCCCCCTCCCCGCCCTCCACCGAAATCAATCGCCGCCCGTCGAGAGCACGTCGCTCGGGTTCGGCAAGAGGGAGAGGGAGAAGGCGTCGCCGTGGCAACCGTCCTCCCCATTCTCTCTTACTCTCGCCCGGCCCTGCTCTTGACCTTGCCACCGCCCTCTTCCTCCTCTCCTTTCCACCCCATCTCTGCATTTCACATACGTGCACCTTATGTCGCATAAAAGGGCTTCTGTCACCAGTTTAACTCTTAATAATTTTGAATAATTTCCCCTGGAAAATTCCCCGTCCTGGATTGCAATAGTAACTTTGTTGGCGAAAAAGAGTCGCATTAAGGGAGGAAAAAGACCAGCGGAAACAGAAAAACGAGCGCGAAACGCTTAGCAGAAGGTAGTCGAAGGAATGATACAGCGATGTCCCCTCTCTCTTATGCATCCTGAAGTTATAAAATGTGTAATCGCTCATTTGGTTTACATTATGATACTTTTAGGTATCATCCATTCATGCATGATACTTAAAAGTGCATCAAGTCAGCATTGTTGAGCCCTTAACTCAATCAGTATTTCAAGTGATACGTTCCGTCTGGTTGTCCAATCGTGGACTGGTGCCCTCCACTAAGTAAGGAAAACCAAAATTTCATTGCAATAATTATGAAGCATCCTGACAGCTCACTTACGTTTTTTCACACTTTTCTAATTATTTACTAATTACTATGTCATTCACCATCTAATAATTCGTTATACTTTTAAAAACACCGGCCTTTTACATCACAGAGGTATTTTAAAATTCACGAATATTTTACTCAATTTCTATTTACACTTTTGATCTTTTGGAAACTACATTTTCTTGAATTTGAAACTTCGTCTTCTTTCCGGCGCACCTGACGATATGGTTCATTTACATTAGTCATATGATAGCGCTCACACTAGTATAACGTTAATCATAATCGTCACTGAACTTAACTACCTCCGGAATGTTCTCTTGAAATACTGTTATCCATTTGACCTCCTGCAACAATTCAACTCGGTGATTGGTTGCGTCCTTAATAGCTAATGTGCTCACCTTGTTTTGACCGAGTCACGAATCCTCCAAAAATAGCCTAACCAATCTTTTTTCTCCCGTCCCCCTTGGACCCATAAGGTGGAGTAGTAATTGCTGGCAATTCCAGGGGTTTGTTTTGTCGGTATGATGCAACCCCAGGCATATGCAGTGATTCTCCTCGGTTGGGGATGCCCACAACTGAATCTATGGGCTGACCCCTTCTAATTTTGCTTTTATCAAATACTCGAGATTTTATTTATTGAAAAATGTGCAAGGAGTATTTCTCCTTGGAAAGAAGCGAACGTTTTTGCCGATATTGAAATATTCTGAATTCATTTGTCGTTTGGCTTCGCTGAAGTTGATTTTTTGGCGAAAAAATACGTGTATTCGTTTTATCCTCTTTCTTTCCATAAAAATTAACATAAAATGTATCTCTGTAGAACATCGGTGTCCTTGATTAATGGCATCACTCCCAGTTTTGAGAAGTTTTCCTCAGCACAAGTCGGGAAAAAAACGTCTTGTGAAAAACGCGAGCCTAAATTATTGGGTCCGGAGTGTTCTGAAACGAGTTGCGAATGGATGGAAACAGTCTCAACAATTGATGTGAAGTTCCAGTTGCATATAACTATTATTTTTGATTACTGGAATGTCAGCATCGCCTTTCATTATACATTAATACAGCATTACGCATCATCAATAAGTTTATTGTCCCTTGTTTATTGATATTCCGTATTTATACTTTATTCTTTATCAAAATAATACCTATTTTTAAAATTATGAGATGAATGGAAAAAAAATTAATTTGAAAAACTGAAAATTTCAGCATGAAACTAGCTTTACCTCGAGCTTAACTTTCGAGTGAATCTAACTCAAATTTCAACGACCTGTGATGAAACTGAGGCCACTTACAAGATCCATTTCCAAATGGGTATTTAAAGGCTAAAAAGTTTAATAGATTCAACGTTGTAATACATTTTAATGATCATTAGTTATCCTGGAATGTGAAAAAATTAGTTCATATTTTCAACATGTATTTAAATATTAGTTGATAGCCTAATACATGATAAGAATGGAACTGTTTCTAATGATTAAATCCGAACTGTCTCTGCGAGAAAGTGGAATTACATTTTTAAGTTTCTCAGCAGGTTGAAGAATCCAAAAGAGTATTCCATTTACATCCATGCAGGTGAAATGGCCATATTTGCAGTCGTCCAGCGAGATTTTTGTGACGCGAGATTTATGCTTTCGCCCTAAAATAATGCACTGATCTACTATCTTTGGGTCGGAGTAGTCCAGGACGTACAGCGTTGGACTGCTGACCACAGAACCTGGGTTCGATTCACGGGCAAGCCTCTCTGAGCACCTGCAGCTCCACCCAAGCCATGTGATTTTTTGGGTACCAGATCTTCCTGGGAAACCATAACCGGTACTGGGTAAGGAACTAGCCCCCCTACCCTGATGTGTGAATATTCACACGCCGTTGGGCTTAGTACTGGGCGAACTCTGCCATCACATACCAAATCGATCTTCGTGTTGATTAGTGTATTTATGGCACTACCTTTATCAAAAGTTGAATCCAGAGTTAGTTGGTTTTTTGAGTTACTATCTGGGGGAGGAATCGTGAAGTACGACATTGTATTTGCTCGTCTCCATCATTGGTTCGCATAAAAAGCAAATTTCTCCTTAAAAAAATCAGCAACACAACCGAAATCAAGCCTAAGTAACTAAGATTCAAAATAGTAATTAATTGATCGCACAACAATCAGAAAGTCGAGACTTAGGCACTTTGGCCTCAGTCTCTATCTCCCTTTCGTCTCCTAAATCTGCTCATTCTGAGATCAATTGGAATAATAATGTGTAAGTCAAGCTATTGCGATACTGAGATTTTACGTGGAACCATTTGGAGCATAGGAGACTATTAAAAAGAGGTCTTGTTTCTTGCATCTCGTGCCATCCGCGTGTTTACTTTTATTCCATAAACTCTCACCATTCGATATGAAATTCTACACTTTATCTTCTCTTTTACCTTTATTAGTTACAGAAATAAATTAATTTCATTTTCTATGCCAATATTTAGTAACCATTTTATAATTTAACAGGTCAAAAAACATATTTTCGTGCATTATAAATGATTATACTCGTGTGCATCACATGAAGACAGTTTCCCATGCCCAAGAAACAAAGCTCAGACGCTGAACTTTTCGGAAAATGCCGATTGTTTCCAAATTTCATGAACTACTTACTCTAAAATATTTCCGGAACTAATTTTATTTACATTTCAAACCTGAATTTTGTTAATTTATTTATTAGTTGTGTGATTTTTGTGGTCGAGGATTTTTCAAGATTAATAATTAAAATTGTTACCAGGGAAATTAGACTAGAACGAAGTTTGATTAAAATTCAGAGACGTACGTGTATATTAATATCTGCAAGAGGACATCTAGGAAAACTGATTTAAGATTTTTATGGCACGCAAGGGGTAAATTTCCGTATATTCCTCATATTATTAAGGGAAGTTGATTTAAAAGACCGTGGGAGATGAAGGAATAACACCGGAGAACGTTCCGTCTGACAACAAATTGGGGATGAAATATTATTTAGACCTTGGTGATGATTTTTCCCAATGATAACTGAAGGGGAGCACAACGCTTATTATGAAGAAGGGTTCCATGAACGGGTTAGGAAAGCTCTCCAGCATCCTTTAGAAAGACAATGCAGGCGGTGTGAGCACAATAAATCTCTGGCGATTGTTTGGATGTGAATTCCCACAGCTGTTTACTCGTGGACCTGTCCCGGATTGTGGCGCCATCTTCAGGCTAGACATAGAAAGAGAACATGACGCAGAGGAAGAGAACTTAGGTCCAGGCATACTCGACGATGAAATAGAAAGGGCATTAAAGGAGATGAAAGCAAATAAGGCTGTGGGGGTGGACAATATTCCTGTAGAAATGTTGAAATGGTTAGGGAAAGGTGGGAAGAAGGCCATATATGGACTGATTCGTAGTATCTATGAGGAAGGAATCTGGCCGGAAGATTTTGTGAGATCGGTGTTAGTTCCTATTCCAAAAAAGGCAAAGGCTTCGTCATGTGAGGATTACAGAACAATAAGTTTGATATCCCACGCAGCTGAAGTTGTTCTAAGGATCATCAACAAAAGGATATAGAGTAAGGCAATTAATTATTTCTTAGGAGATGATCAGTTTGGGTTAAAGAAGGGAAGAAGTACGCGGATGCCATTGCAGTAATGAGATCACTAATCGAGAGGAATATAGAATACAATCAGGGCGGAATTTGCCTCTTTCGTAGATTTCGAAAAAGTGTTTGATAGAGTGAATTGGGAACATTTGATGCGTGTACTGCAGAAAATAGGAATGGATGAGAGGGACAGGAGACTGATCCGCAACCTGTACATGTCTCATACTTCTCAGGTGCGAGTGGGGACAGATAGTCCGGGAAGGCAGTGTTAGGAAGAGGTGTAAGGCAGGGTTGTCTTTTTATCACTGGTGCTCAGGAAAGTTTTGATATGGAGCGTAGTTATGCACGGCGCGGAAATGTGGCCAATTGTGGGCAGGTTGATAGAAGTGGATTGAAGTCTTGAAATGTGGGTGTGGAGAAAGATTGAGGAGGTGCCAGACAATGTCCCAAAAGGAAAACAAGAGAGGAAGTGGGCGAGAAGAGAGGATTTTTGGGAGAAATCATAAGGAGACAGGAAAAGTTGGTGAAAAGCATATTGATCGACAGCGGGATGTTGAAGACTGCGGTAGCGTTATAGAATATTACGCAAACGAGAAGAGGGCAGGATCAGGATAGGGATGTTGGACGTGATGAATGGAGGAAGGAGGTACACGAAGATGAAGGGTGATTTGATGTAGAGTAAGTTGCTGGATTGTGTTTTGTTAGGAGTCACAAAATATTTATTTGGTAATTGTGTCCATCCAAAACCTACCTTAATCGGTCAAGTACTTAATAATAATAATAATATGTTGTGTGTATTGATACATAAACATATTTATAGATCTATAATAGATTTTATCATTTCACAGTTAAAATGTATATACATGTATATTTACAAAACAATAGCCATTGAAAGCACAGTGTTGAAAATATCAATACAAATTCATGTCGGATAAAATGAGGTTATATCAGCGAAGAATGATAGGATTATATTAATATTATGTAAAGTAGTTTTGTAAACTTCTTCCCGAGATGCTAAGCGCAGGATCCGCCTTATAATTTGTAGTTGTAGTAAGACTACTCAAAGGAGGTAAACGTAGCATAAACGGATAGCTGGGCCAGTAGAGCCAGGCCTGGGCCAGTCAGCTGAGCCAGACTCATTGGCTTCATTTCCCGATCAGAAGGTAAGGGAAGAGGGGAGGCGGCTAAAGGGATGTGGCAAGGAGGGCAGAGGGGGAGGGGCGTGGGTGCGGAGGGCGCCTTTCCGGGGCAGTTCACGCAGGAGAGGCGCGAAGCGATTACAGTGGAGAGGGAAGGGGTTCCGGTGATTCCGCGCCGTCCATCTGATGCGACGATTGAGCAGTTCCCGAACCCACTACACACCCACCCGCCCACCCGCTAAATCCTTGTAAACACGATGTCGCAGCTTTAGTAATATTCATGGAAATCCTTGCCTTGGCGTGGAGAAAGCTTCAGATATTCTACATTTTATGGAAAGATAAAATTGAAAAGAAAAGCAATCATGAGGGACTCTGGGGGAAACATTTTTCCAAAGGGGATGAGAAGCAGCACCATTAGCCGTCACCGTATACGAGAGGTGGCCGCTGTCGGATGTCGTGCACCATTTCGAGTGGCGGGACCAGTTGAAATGATGACGGCGGTGTGTGGGTAATAATTAGCCAGTTGAATGGAGGAGTACTGACGTCATGTATATCTCACCCATCGCTCTTCGCGCGGCGCTCAAAACTTTCTCTCTAAGGGCACGACGTGTTTCACGGTAAGTGAGTGGGAGGGGTCAGGGGTTGGCTCGTCTCCTTTAGATGCGCATCAATTCTTCAATGATGGGAATAAGTCCGCCCGCATGGGATTCGAGTTGGGCGTCCGGAGAGTCTGCGATGGAGGGAGGGGATGAGGAGCCAAGAAAAAGACGATACCGGAGAAAGCCGAAATAAATCCCGTTTCGGAGAAGATGAGGCGCCTATGTGACTCAGGGAAGGGGGGTTTTTACTGGGTGACGGACGGGCCCTCGCTTACTCTCGAAAGTTGTGAAGGAATAGATTCTGGGGGCCGCGCTCCCGCCCTGGCCGGAGACACGCAAAAATGCCTACCATCCCCTTGCCTATCTCCCCTCCTATAGGAATCCTGATGTTGACGAGGGGATGATGTAAAATAAGATTCCGGTGGAGGCCGTGGAAGAAATGACCATTTCAGAATTAGTTATGTATATGAGGTATACATAAAGGATATACCGTATATGCAAAATAACATACATACGTGGTGGTAAATGTGTCCATCCAAAACCTACCTTAACGGGTAGATTAATAAATAAATAAATAAATATATATATATATATATATATAATTAAGCAATCGACCGATTAAGGCAGGTTTTGGATTGACACATCTACCAAATAAATATTTTGCGACTTCAAACAAAACCCAATCCAGCAACCTACTCTACATCAAGACACTCTTCATTTCTGTGTACCTCTTTCCTCCCTTCATCCCGTCCAACATCCCTATCCTGTTCCTGCCCTTTCATCGTTTGCCTAACATTCTCCCTTTTATTACCCTGTTCAACATCCCACTGCCGCTCAATACGACTTTCATCCATATTTCCTGCCTCCATAGGATTTCTCCCAACAAACCCCTCTACTCGCCCACCATCCCTAGTACTTCCTCATTTGTTTTCCTTTCTGTCCATTACCGGTATATTACCTTATTATAATAATATATATATAAATATAAACATACGTACACATTACATATTTTGGTAATCCACCGGTTTAGGTAGCTTTTGGATGTAAGCAACTTTCAATTAAATATTTTGTTACTCCCAGCAAAACACAATCCAGCAACCTACTCTTCAGCAAGTCTCCCTTCATCTCTGTGTACCTCTTTCCTTCCTTCATCCCGGCCAACATCCCTATCCTACAGAACTCAACAACTTTCTCCCCGCTGAAATTCCTCGTACCTAAACCGTAGTTCCCCAACTCTTCACCATCTCTTCATTCGCCTTCCGTCATATCCCAATCCCCATTGCTATTAAATGTTTCCATACTGGAAGACACCCAATTATGGTATGGTACGCTTGAAGGTGCTTCGAAGCACCTTCCTGGGGGGAAGGAAGGAACTGAGGAGAAGGTTTCAAGAGGAGAGGAGGCAGGAGACAGGAGGACGAGGAAGCTAGTTGGAAAATGAAGTAAGGGAAATGTTTGGGAGGGGAATAGTTGGGAGAAAGCTTGGAATAGTGGGATTGAAATGAAAAGCTTTGGGAGCGGATGGGGAACAACGATATCTGGAGTTTGTGATAATTTATATCTGATATCAATATATGATTCATTGAAGGAATCAAGGAGTCAGATGTATGCCTGTTCTATTGTTTTGAATTTGAGTGAAGGGTTGGAGGATGGGAAGGATGCTAGAATGGAGACACTATATCATCTATCAAAGGAAGTGTGATGTTCGAAACCGTGCGTTGGGATTGGGAGTATCCTAAACAAGGAAGAAATCTTGCACGAGGCACGGTGTTTATTAATCCTAATAATTAAGGGTGTGGTACACTGACCAATGTAGAAATCCGAACACAGTTGGCACTTCTGCAGATAAACTACATTATTGGAGGAACACGACGAGTAGGGAATCGATGACACTCGTTCTTTGCCAATACTTACATCGGTGATAATAATAGTAACGTGGAAATTGATTGGATTTGATAACATTATTATTGTCAATACTCCACTGGTTAAAGGAGGTTTTTTTGGACGGGGACACTCAGCACTGTTACTTATTTTAATCTGCCCTGTGAGCTAACTATACATACCCTCGCATCTCACAATGCAATTAATAATTTTGTACCCAACATACCTCTACCTACCGCAGATTTCAGTTCAACATGCCTCTATTCTTTTTCTCTCTCTACTAAGCTCACCCAACTGTTCTCTATCATTCTTTGACGCCTCGTTGCTTTTCAATGTGCCCTGCATCCACTCTTTTTGCCTTTCCTTATTTCTCCGGAAATAGGGAGAAAGAAAACAAGATAACGAAGGTGGAATGATGGCGGTGAAATAAACAAGAATAATTATACTAAAGACATCGATTAAGTGAAAGAGCTAGGTTTAACGTGTTATCAGAATATTTTAAACAAAAATGAGCTATTAAAAACTAATTCGGAATGGATCTCGGGTATGGGATGACAGAGTCCTCAATATGGAATATTTTTCAATGTGAATATGAAAAGTGATGTTTTTGGTAAGAGATAAAAATGGAGTAGATAGTTTGTATTAATATATTGATAGGGTGATTTGGATTGAGTAAGTAATGAGTACATGGTAACGGTAGACCTGGTGAGGTAAATGCTGAATATAATTAGGTGTCTACTTTTATCAGCGGTGTATGTACTAAGAGTTTGGAAGTTTTCGAGGTACCCAAGGACTACGCACCTCCAAACCCCAACATTAAATATCACTAAGCCTATTTTTATGATAAAACATTTATAGCTTCCAATCTTTCCTATTCCCCTTCATACCCATTGAGCCAAAACAATGGAAGTATTGGAAAAGAAAAGGGGTGGGGAATGGACTATTAATGTGATGTTGTTACGTAATATGCGTGGAGGGCATGTTGAAAGGAAGGAAGAAGATACAGACATGATTCGGAAGAGAAAAACAGGATACGTAGGCCTTAAGAGACAGCGGAGGACAAGAGGAGCTGGCGAAGAGCCAACTGCAGCCCGTAGTGGCAGAGAACCAATGAAAGTTTAAATAGGAATACTCATAGGGTTGAAGGAAGAAAGTGGCACCTGATTGTATGAGATTTTGGTCCTGAAATTCCGGCTTAGAAATTCTGATTTTCCCCTTGGACTTGATCGCATTGGAGAGCCAGCGTTGAGTGCCGAACCCTCTCTCCCCCGGGCTCCGACCTACCCGCCAGCCTCCCCGTTCACCCACACACGCGGTCGTGGGCACTGCCTCACCTTGCCTGACCTCCCCACTTCCCGAAGGTCCTGCCTTTCCACCGTGGGAACCTTTTTAACCGCAACCCTCTCGCAGACCCTCTCCATTTGCATTTTTATGCGTGGGGCGCTGCCTCCCCCCCCTCCTGCCATCGCCCAAGGTCCTCCCTCCACCTGGCGGCCTCCACTGAGCGCTAAATCCTCCCCACGAAAGGCGAAGTCTGCCAGCACACTCGCGCGCGAGAGTATGCTCCGAACACCAAGTCACGCAGCCCACCCGAAGCCCTTCCCGAATAAATCTCGTAATCCGGGCGTGCGAAGGTGCCCAACCCCGTCGCTCCGTCCGTTTTGGCGCTCTGGGTGCCGAGGATAAAACTATTTCACGTAACATGTTGTGATCAAATATCATCGTAGACAAATGAAGTGACGAATGACTAATTATAGGAAAGCGAAAGAGTTCACAGCAATATTCGATAAATAATGGGTCAACATTCTAGTGAAGTAGCTATTACAAGCCAAAAAGTACAAGTGAATGCCGTGATGCAAGCATTTTAGGTGCACGGAGGTATTTTTGGTTGTTTTATGCGAGGGCTGACCAGAAAGTAACATACGTTTCCACCTGGCGTGGTCATAGTGAGTAAGAGATAGAGCCATCATCTTCGTTTCTAAACGTCTCTATACGCAGTACGCATCCTGCTATGGTAGTATGTGTAAACTGTGGTTCTTCTACTTTGTCCGCTTAGAACTGTTAAAATGTGCGCTAAAATAGAAAATCCCGCGAGTTGTGAAGTGAGATCTGTAAATAAGGGCATAACTGGCAAACAATTAGCAAAACCCTATTGAAATCCATAGGCAACTCCGCGAAGGGTAGGAGAAGACGGAATAAAAATGAGTGAAGGCAGAGTGAGGCAGTGGTGCATTCTCAGGTTAAACATGGCCACAGCACCAATTTCCACGAGGAGGACATCGAATTGGGCAGCCTACTCCTTGTAACAGCTGAATTGATGGTGAAAATTGACGTAAATGTTCGTGAAAATCGCCGATTTCCGATTACGTATCTCTCAGTGGACCTGCCTTGAAAACACAGCGCTTTGACGGTGACTCAGAATTACGAGGGTGGTCCCAGAAGTACCCGTCCCAACAAAGAAAACTCAAAAATTATTGGAAAAAATTTATTTATTTTGCAACTTAATCTCATTTCAGCTGTATTCACTTTTCCCAGCGATGTTCAATAAATTCAATACCCTTTTTATAATAATAACGGTCTGCTCCTCAAAGTACCCATTAACTACCGATACATAACTTCTTCAGGGTTGGAAAATATTTGGCCACCGAGACATTTTTTCAACTTTTGGATCAGAAAATAATCCGAGAGGGCTAAATCTGGCGAATAGGATGCATTAGGTAGCAACTCAAACGGTAATTCATGAATTTTGGCCATTGAAATAATGGATTTTTGAGCTGGTGCATTGTCTTGATGGAACAACACTTTCTTCTTAACCAAATGCGGTCACTTTTGTTTGATTTATTCGCTCAATCGTTGCAATGAGCCCGCATATAACTCGTTGTTGATAGTCAATGAAAATTATCCCACGCGCATCCCAAAAAACCGACGCCATGACCGTGCCTGCAGATGAAACGGTATTTGCAGTATCCAATATATAGTTGTCGCAAATTCGATAATTCCACAAAAACTATTATCAATTTGCGTTTTGTAACCAATTGAAGAATTTTGAGGCCAAAACGCGAATACCAACTTAGAAATGTTTGCTGTGAGTGCCTCAGCTGAAAATCCCAACCTTTTAAAGCACATAATGGGGGTCTATCCCACACTGGCAAGGTGACCTTAAGTTCTCAGTGTCAACATTTCCATGGGTTACTGTATTTTTAAAGATATATGCGCTTACTCACATTTTCAGTTTTAAAAACTTCATCCTGCTCAGCTGTGTTTCTAGAGCCTGTAATGAAACCACGATCTAGTGAAATTTAATTTAATTCATGCAAACGCTATTTTCCATTCCATCGATTATCATATGCAGTGGTACGGGGTAACTTCATAGTTCTCGGAATTGAATAGAAATAAACGACCTGCCTCAGTGTGGATCCTTTTATTTTTCAATGCAGCCTCTTTGTACACTAATGCACTTGGTCCAGCAACGTTCCAATATCTTGATTCCATCTCGAAAATTCCTCCAGGCAGGCAAAATACTCGTCTACTTCGGCTGTTTGAAGAGAATCTCCGTGGAACGAGGATATTTTTGAGTTTGGGGCACAGATAGAAATCTGATGGAGCCAAATCAGGCAAACAAAGTAGGTTTGGTGACAATTCGTATCTTAGTTCACGTGGCAAAGGCACATATGTGGTTGTGCATTATCTTGATGAAAAATTGATTTTCTTCCTTGCCAATCGTGGCATTTTGTCTTTTGTCCAAGTGATGTCCACTAAGTGTTCGACCAGTGGGAATATATCGTGCATACTGGCATATAAACAACCGGTTAAATTGTAAGGTGGCGGCAGATTGCTTCAGGAACCCAATTGAAAATCTTATGTATCTTTGTGATGAATGCCTCAGTTTGAATTAGAACTAGCAGGAAAAATAGTTTTAAAATGACCTTTTCAAATTTAAATTAATAAAATTTTGTCTTGTCACCAGGTTCATATTTTATTTCAAAACGTAGGTTACTATCTGGATAGTCCTCGCTGACAACTCGCGAGATTTTTTATTGAAGCGCACATTTAAACAGTTCGCAATGATCAAAGTAGAAGAACCACAATCGGCGTACTAACAATGTGTGTAGGGACGTTTAGACCACAAGATGGTGGCTCCAACCCTACCCACCGCCCTTCTAGGCCGAAACGTATGTTACATTCATGAAAGCTCTCGTAATGCGTTATAGATAGGTTTTGAATATATTTGAAAGAGAGTTAGGGATGGAGAGGAAACACGTTAAGGAGACGTTTTCCATCTTCTCGACATTTTGTAGCCCAATTCAAAGGTCTGGAAAAGGTGCATCTTAGACTTTTTACTCGGCTGTGCAAGAATTTCGAATGATTACGACCACGAAGACCATGCCGACCGTGATGCGATGAAAGGTATCAGATCCAGTGGAATGTAGAAGGTCCATCCATCTTCTAACTTTCGAAGTTCTTGCGATAGAATAAACAACACATATTAAACAGATTTCAAAATTTTCTTAGTCGATGGTTGAGAATTACTGAGATGGAGGGTGATTTTGCTCTGACATACGTATAGTAATCCCAGTACTGGATTCTTCGTTATTAACTCTCGATGTATACGAGTATTAGACCGGTAAATCTAATGAATTTCGTAACCGGTGATACTCCAGTTCCCAGTCCAAAATCGCATGAATATTTTCTAAACCACTAGTCTTTTACTTTTCTCTTTTCTGCTTTTTTCTACTTGTGTGAAATATTGCATGAAACAATTATGACAAATTCCATTTCATTGTATATTGCATTACACCATTATCAGATTATTTTTATTTGGACAAATATACATAAGTTATCACAAACCTTAAGTCAAGTGTCTCACTTGAACTTTTTTCTAGTCAGGCTGGGTAATTGATGATATCTATCATAATATATTAGTAAGTAGCACTTTTACTTCTGATATTGGTAGTCAGTTAATCTACCTGCTGCTAATCCTTCATATGCCTTTTTAGCTGCTTGAGGCTGGGTCAGTTTCAGTGGTTTTCAAAAAAATTTAACGAGTAATAAATACGAAATCCTTAATGCAAGGGAAAACATTTATGCCATTTTTACATGTCTTCATTGTTGTTAATAGGCAAAAACTTACTCCATTTCTGAGATTTTTCATTCTCAAATTCTTCTTTTGCGCAAAACATTCTCCAAAAAGCTCCGCAGCGCCATTGCCTGGAAAAAGGAAAACCCATTTCAGGCCGTCTTCTGCTCATGCTGAAAGAATCCCTAAGCATCGGAAGGCGCCTCGAATTCCCAAATGATTGGTTCCCATGGTTTTGAAGAGTGAGTAATGACACGGAAATGTCACGAAGGATATGGCCGCAATGACGGGAAATGATAAACCTTTCTAGCCTTCATGGAGCCTGGTCCCGATTGCTGAGAATACACTCTTCGCCGAATGTGCAAGGTGTTTGAATCGGTCGTTTCCTTTCCCGGTGTCAACGTGCGAGAGAACTCACGAAATTCCACTAACCAGGAAAGCACACGGCTCAGAGTTGTCAAAATAAAATTATTTTTAAGGGCACCAGAAAGCCTGGTGCCTCCGGCACTTAATTCTACTTCTAGGCTACGAGGCCGACGGGAACTATAAAAGAGCATCGTAATGTCATATGGTATCGTGAAATGGAATGTATCCTCTACCGCAGCAGAGTAAATTCATCCCACGACACTCCGCGTGTAAAAACTAAGGTATTTTTCGTGCAATGCCGTTTATTTCGTAACATGCCGGAATGTGCTTCCGTCCAATGGATGACGCACGGCCAGCCCGCGTAAGTGACGGCCGTGGGAGCGTTGTCGCGGCATCCGTGGGGGCGCAATCCCTTTGCTCTCTCTCCCCCGCCGTGGTCCGAGAGGTGAAGTGCCGACCCGCCTCCCCCCTTCCCGGTCCCCCTTCGCCCCTGCAGCCCATTTGGTTTTTCCCTCCACCTTTGCGCACAGATTGGCGGCCGTGGTCAGTCCCTCTCGGGCGCTGATTCAGCCGGCATCGAATCCCTTAGAAACGAATTAGCGAACCCCGATGGCATTCAGCGTTTCTATCAGATTTATGGTGGCGCGAATCCGTTAGTCAAACACGTTTCTCAAGCTGGCTATTCACTATTTGAAATTCCATTCATCTACTTTCCCAGTCCGCTCAGTCACACTGCACGGCACGTTTTTATCCAATTGTATTACTATTAATTACTTTTTCCAAAATATGTGCGTACACATATTGTCAGGTGGCACTGAAGTTCCTAATAATGTCCTTAAAATGATTTTACACAGAACAATAAGCAAAAGAGATCAATTAAAAAATTAATCATTCAGACAATTATTAATAATATCAAAACTAACATCCATGTGGATAATCAAGAAAAATACGAAGTAATACCAAACGTTACATAGCCTTACACCAAGTCCGAAATCACGAATTTCCCAACATCGCACCCCTTCCCGAATCTCTCTCCGCACAACAGCCTCACTCACTCCCCAACTCCATCCGCATCACGTATACGTACACCAGTATCGCGCATAGACGTTGCAAAGTTTATCACCCGGTCCGTTGCCCAGTGGATGTTTTACGCATGCACCTGTTCTTAAACTACTAACATTTGATGGAAAGGGTTCAAACAACTCCCCAGGTAGAAGGTTCCAATCAATAATACTTCTGTTTAAAAATGAAAAAGTTTCTCTTTGTTTTTTTGTATTCCTGTTTTTATTTGAAAATTTTTGTCTTATTCATTTAAAATTGGTAATTTTCCACAAAATAAAATTTTATTAATACGACCGGTTTCAACATAACTAATCTTCTAGTAACAGTCATTTCTCATTGTCTACTATTATGCTGAAAAGCAAGTAAGGGGAGGGTAGTGAAAAATGGGGGAAAGAGGGAGGCTTTTCTCCCCTCTCATATGTCACCCACTTTGTCCACGTTCCACCTCCCCTCCCTCTTTCCCCCATTTTCCATTACCCTCCCCTTACTTGCTTTTCGGCATATATAGTAGACAATGAGAAATGACTGTTACCAGAAGATGATGTAGTTATATTGAAACCGGTCGTATTAATAAAATTTTATTTTGTGGAAAATTTCCAATTTTAATTAATCATGATATTCCACCATATCACGCCTGAAATGTCTCTTTTTATTTTTGTCGTTTATTCCGTTAAAATTTGGTTTTTCTATTCATTTCCTCAAATATTCTCAGGCTTTTTCATTTTTAACTCTTCTATAAATTGCAACTAACCCACTCCTCGCCCTTATATTTTGCAAACTCTCCCATTTCCGAATGCCATTTATATGCCCATTACTGTGACCTTTTATACCTAAGTTCTTCTTCTTATCTCTTGAATATGTCTCAACTCATACGGGTCCCATATAATGGACGAGTATTCCAGGAAAGGGAAAACCAGGACGTTAGATGCTCTTTCTTTTGTGACTACACTATTTCCTTCTAAGTTTATCATTACCCAATGAAGTACTTTAAATGACTTCCACGTCACATTATTTTCTTGAGCTCGCCATCCAAATTCACCAGGTAAAAAAAAGCCTAAATATTCGCAAGTACTGTAGGATGAGATTATATCTCCAAAGATAGATTCAGTATTTGGTTGTACTTTCTTTTTATATGATAAAATTATATGAAAGTACTTTCTTACGTCAATGCTCACATTATTCGGGGTATCAGACGGTCGTCGACTTGTTCTTTTGGTCTGTAGTTAATACATGCGCCAGGTGACCCTTTTTTAGGAAGGTTAATCATTTGGCAGATCTTCCGCATTAATTAGAAGAGATCATTAACTAGATCTCTTATATTTAAGAGCCAGTCACATTTTTCTTACTGTTGTACAGGAAAGGAGCGGAAAGGTCATTTTTACCATTATTTTAAAATTATTTGCTAGCAGTAGTCTACTGGCTTAGAATAGCTTTTAGATTAATTCTGGCAGTACACACTATTATGCTCATAATCCCTAACTAACACGGCACAGCAGGTACTTAAATCTTATTACGTATTACTTTAAAATATTCTTTAGCTCTGAATATTTTATGCATCGCTAAATTTTATTCAATCGCTATAAAGTCTAAAAAGATTGGGAAATTCATCCGGAACTCCGAAACATTTCTTCCTTTATTACCTCCGTTCTCCTCCACACCAACATTTCAAAATCGTTTTTTTCTCCAAAACCTTCACCACTCCCTCCAACGAGAATACCGAGATTCTCTCCTCAACAAAAAAATCTCAAACATTCCTACACCCCCAAGCCTCCCTCAACCACAGACTCCCATCCTCTCTCAATATGTACTACCTATTCCCCTGGCATGCAGTCCCTCAAATTCATCCTCAAAGACCTGTACCCTATCCTCTAAACCCCAATCGGTAGAGCATATTTGTAGGCTTGTATTTTCCGATTAAGAAGTCTCTCCAGCCCATCCGAGGATAGCAGTGATTGAAATTTTTACTGTTTTTGAGAACATTTTGAATGAAAACATAGAAGTGAGAAAAATTAATCTGTCTGTACGCTCAATATTCGGTACTTAACTCGTAAGCCCCTAGAGCCATGGTTAAAAAAGGCATCAGGATGCGCTGCTGGACCTGAAATGACGTTTTGCTTCATTCAAATTTCAGCGTTTCCTCATTTTAACAAACAACACAACTAACAAAGAAGCTTTCTCTTGAGTAAGTCTAAGATGGTCTTGCCAGCTGGTGAACATATTAAACTTGAGATATGAGAGTAATTTCCCTGCTCCTCGTTTTTAACACGTTCTCCTCTCAATTTCGGCCGACGAATCCTTGCTTAAGCAATTTTAAGGACGGAAGCGTGTCCGCTGAAAGTTTAAATTCAAGTAGCTGAGATTCAGAAGATTTTTTCTGCTTCGTTTAACCTGGAGAAGTTTGAAATCCAACTAAGTTCTCTTTCCGTCTTGTGAGTACCCGCAGCCTCCTCCACCCACCCTGCACCCCCCTCTCTCATCGCCCCTTACCCCCTGCATTCTCGGGACACCCCATTCCTCGCCCCCCTCGAGAGCCTCGCGGCGCACGCCCCGAGTGAGTGCGCATCACGGGGAGGAGGGAGGCCCCTGCATTCTCAGAGGGCCCCCCCTTTGTCGGAACCTCCAGCACTCCTTGCTTGCAACAAGGCGCGCGTATAGTTTAAATAGTTTATTTTTATTTATATACAATATATATGAGCAGCAGCTGCAAAGATACACTTGCACGGGAATCGAAACCGAGCACTTCGGTCAGTCCCCCTGGACTACCACGATCCACACACACACATACACTGGTGCGCGCACACACACACACAGACAGGCACACACACACATAATCTGGTGGAAGTAAAACAGAAATGTTGCATAAAAAACTTTAACAGGACAGTAAGAAAAAATATAAGAACACGAAAAAGGACATTCACAAGATGTTCATTAATAATTTTGACAGAATTTAGCTACACGAAAATGCTAAAAAAAATTAATAACGATTTCGGTGTCAGAGAGGGAGATTCTCCATGGTATCTTTTTTAAAATCGGAAGAGTTGACCTTAGGTGTTTAGAAAGGGGACGTGCTTCTTTAAAAATTTATGTACGTATGATTATACGTATCAAGTGTTCGCCTTTCTTCTCCTGAGGAGGGACTTGACCTCTCCGTCGGTCGCTGCAGAGGCGTCGCGCTCCGTTGTGCGATGAGCCCACTTCACTCACCCACCCACCCCTCCCACCCACTCACCCTCCCCACCTCTTTCAACCCCCCTTCCTATGCGTGCGCCTCACTTCCCTCCTCCTTCCTAGGCATTCTTCTCTTCTCTCTCTCCCCCCTTCGACTCCCATACATGAGGTCTCCACATTCCTCCCTCCAGGAACCGGAGCAAAGGCAGTTTTTCAATGGAAGATCTCGGAGACCGGGGAAGACCTCTGACGTCGGAGGAAACGCGAATCGTCTGTTCACTTTTCGTTCATTTCTAAACCCAACCCGATTCCAATGTTTGTAGCACGCCCGATTCATCGCATCGAACGAAGCGTTCCCAGATGGTTAAAATGTAGGCTGCGCTGCGCGTCATGTATCTCAAATTTGATTGGTCATCCACTTTCCAACGTTGTTTTGCTTTCCTTTCTTTCAGAAGTTTTATATTGCTGCAAATACCTAAACAGCAACATTTTGTTTTAGTTTGCTTAACAAAAATGAAAGAGCATTAGGTGCGTTTTATTGGAAGGGAAGGGTGTGCGTGTAGCAGTGTAAACATGCTACTTAATGGAGTCACTAACTGCTGCAGCTACCATCGCTGACAGATATATGGTTTGTATAAAAAGTATCGGGAATTATGTCGCCTAGATAGTATATTTCCGTTATTGCAGCGATCCCTCAAAATTCATCATAGTATATTTCCCTTGAACGTCGACACACTTTTACCAGGGGCTTTTCCACGACTTGTAGGCTCCTTCCTGGTAGGTGGATTCCGGATAAGGCTACTCTTAATGGTACGCGTGCAAGCTTCTCTGACAGCACTTAGGATCTAATAGTGGTGGTGCCCTTTGAGCGATGGTGGATTTTACTCGTTGGGAATATGAAATAATCTGCTGGTGCCAAGTCAGAACTGAAAGGGGGTTGGGGGATCGTCACGATTCCGTTACAGAAGGACTTCTCAAGGAGAAGACACTCGAATCTGCTCTCGGTCGTCCGTCAAAGTCTTCGGAAGTACGAGTTTAGCACAGGTCTTTCGCAACAACAAATTTTCAGTGATAATTGTATATGCACTGTCATTTAATCAGTACCAATTTACAATCTGTTATCATATGCAAAGTTAACCGACTGTCTGAATTCAGCAATTTATGCACACATCAAGAAAAAATGTTCCCGATACTTTTTATACAATCCATGTTTTTTACCTGATCAGTAGATGTGCGTTTTTGTAGCTAAGTTTTTATACGATAAATGAACTAAGCATTTAAAAATTAATAATTTGAAAGAAACAACTTTATTTAATGATAGTATTCAGTGAAAATTTTGCATTTTATATTACGAGGATTTATTTATAATTTTCTCAAATGGGCAGCTGTGGAAAGCTCATGTTAAGTTGTCATTTTTGATAATAGAACAGAAATCTATTGAAAATTAGCTACGCGGCAGAGTGTAAGGATTTTTTGAGTAAATTAAAGTCATATTGTTTGAATTTGAAATAAAGTACCTTATTTTTAATATGAATTCTATTTCACACTCTATAATTTAATTCAATTAATAAAACTAAGATATTCTGCAAAATGATGTTCATTTTTTGGTAAAGCTGGAGCAAACACTAGCTAGCGTGATGCATGAGCAAGAAACAACAATTAGGTTTAGGGAAGTTGGCATCACCCGGTGGTCGTGACCTTGAGTCAACCAGACCTTAATCAACGTGGCCTTAAGTCAAAATGTGTTAGACCTTTGTCAATATATCTTGGAATTATAGATTGATGATTATTTTTAACATAATTGCGATAAAACATAAGGATTGAATTTTCAGGTTTTCAGTAATATGTTATTTTTCCAATATAAATTTGAATTCTCCCTGTGTTGGCGATTTTGAAAAAAAATATGCAAAAATTCACAAAAATGGAGAATGTGCTAAATTTAAATGTAATTATACGCATTTTGGATGACATTGTTTTAAGTTGATTCTTCATATTATAATGAATTCTTTGCTCGTTAAAGAAGTTGTTTAGTTGGATCACAAGTTTAATGAGTATTTTCCCCGCAATAATCTCGTCGGGCTGATTAAAAATATAATAAATTAAGGTGGAGTGGCAGTTTGAGTGGTGTGAGTTGACGGCGATAACAAGGGGGGTTAGGTGCTAACAACGCCTCCCCTCTTCCCCCTCCCCACGCCGATAAAAACGTTAATCTCCCCTCATTTGGCCGCCGCCGACTCGACTCCGCCGCTCCTGAGGCCCGGGGCTCTCTCGCCCTCACCTGCAGGCTCGGGCCCCCGGGGGCCGAGGCGGAGGGAGAGGGGCCCAGGTGAGTGCTCTTGCGGATGGGGGCGCGACGGTACTTGCGGCGCGTGCCCCCCCCCTTAGAACGGCTTACGGGCGAGGAGGGGGCCGGAGGAATGCGAAGAATGGGCCGCGCGGGGGTCGTTTGTGGAGGAAAGCATTAAAGGAGAGAATCCTGTGCCCTCGTTCACCAGTTTTGAGTGAAACACCTCGGCTAGTAACGAAACTTTACTGAGGACGTAAATAAGATCGGGGCAAAGATACCATAATCAACGGCAAAGGAATTTTAACATTGGCGCTTGCCTTATCTCAAATAGTAATAGCTCAATTTCTTTCCCGAAATTTTTGCTTTCTCAATTCGTATGCTCTTACATTTTATTCTAAGTAATACTTCTACATGATGAGAAAATGCGACATTGGACCATGAGCTCCGACAGTTAGAGGCAACGTACTTCTATATTAATTAAATCAACACCAGTGCCTCCATGTACAGGGGACACTTATAATTGTTCTGGAAATTGTTCAAGAAGATTTTAAAAAACCTTTAAAGATGAGCTTACTTAATGGGCTTTCATGAGAGAAACAGTCGGAATATTGGTGACTGCAGTTCACGTAATGTTTTTACTTTCGGTCTAAAGACAAGCGGCAGCCGGGCCTTTCAAACATTGCAGCTCGAAGCGTACAGCTCTGGTGAGCGTGTCGATACAGCAAACATTCGGCTCCCTCAGCCACTATGCTTACCACAAGCAAACGGAGGTTACTTTCTGGACAGCCTTTGTAATGCAATTATTCTGAAGTGCATCCCACAATAACTAAATGAATGTAATGAGGTACATGAGGACTAAACTATAAATTTTGACACAAAAATGTGTACATCCTTCTACGTATTGGTGATGAATTGCAGAAGTCATTTCGTACCAAAATGACTTGTTTTGGGAGAATTGTGTTTTCCATATGTTAAGAAATTCTTTCAAGATATATCTGTACACCATATGAATTCTGTAAAATAAAAGTGTCAGTCATGATATTGACTTATTTTTCCCTCCTCTTTTTGCGTTTAACTTAGATTTCTTCTTTCTTGAACCCTCATAAGATTTTTTTGTTTCTATTGAATCTCATCACATACGTATCACATTGATTTTCTAAGGAACTCTAAAATTACTACAAGTCTTTAGCTGTCTGGTTACCTGAATGTTAATGATCCTCTTCGTGAAATAAAATTAAAAAGGGCATCTGTCCTGTGTTGCTGTTGAGGAATGTGTGTCAAATGAAATGTTCACTTAGTTCGTGGAATTATTCTCTCTGGTAAAAAATAAACATGTGTAACACACATGGTTTTGTAAAAAGTTTCGGGGAAAGTTAAGGAAAAATACATTTATTTAGCATACACGTATCTCTGCAGCGCCTCAAAATTCTTCAATCAGTACATCTATTGAGCGTCAACACACTTCTGCCAGCTGCTTTTCCACGACTCGAAGACTTCTCCCTGGCAGGCGGGTTCCAGATAAGGGTACCTTTAAGGGTACACGTGCAAGCTTCTTTGGCGGCTTCACTTAGGGTCCCATTTAATGGCGTCTTTCTGAATTCAGCACTTCATGCACATGTCAGGAAAAAAATGTTACCGAAACTTTTTATACAATCCTTGCACAGATTTTACCCAAGATAAATTTTTAAAAAACTTCACCTAAGAATCGTGATCGTCCCGGCAGTATGATCAAATTTATCATCGATGAGATTTTCCTTAAACTAGGAAGTTACTTATGTCACGAATCATATTTTTTTAGAAATACGTTGAGGGTATATAGGCAAAAGGTCGCACCAGGGGGAAGGGTGGTGCCTCCGCCGTGTCCTCCCTTGTTTGGGGCAAAGGGAATGCGATTGCCCTGGAGGTGGGGTCACTGCGATGAAATTGGAGATTATTCCATCGCGATTTGGGACGGCCCTCGGAGTGATCTTGAAACTTAGTTCATTTGGTTCCCTTTTCAAGAACTCCACCTTTTCTGGGAGATATATGGCCATCGCCGTTCCTTGCATCCATCCCGACATGCGATCATCAATATGGCTGCGTTTCGGGAGGTAATCATGGGAGAAAGAGAAATGAGGAGACTGATACGGCTAACTACGGCGACAATTTCTGGCGGCTTAAGACACCAAGGGTATTCTTTCACAATTGTCGGAGAATTTACTCTTTGAAGTCGAAAACGGGTCTCTGCGTCCCTATTCAGGAGGGTTTGGCTTCTTGGCGGTGGTCTAGCGGGTAGAGCGTTGGACTGCTGACCAGAGGGTCCCGGGTTCGATTCCCAGGCAAGGCACTTTCGGCACCTGCAGCTCCACCCAAGCTTGTAGTTGATTTTTCGGGTACCAGATCTTCCTGGGAAACCATAACCGGCACAGGGAAAGGAACTGGCCCCCCTACCCTGATGTGTGAATATTCACACGCCGTCGGGCTTGGTACATGGGTGAGCTCTACCATCATCTGCTAAACCGACCTTCTGGTTGATTACTGTGTTTATGGTTTTATATATATATATATATATATATATATATATATATATATATATACACTTTTTTGGAAAACCCACAAACGTGTAATGTAAATTCACTGATAGTCATAACAAACACAGAAACCAAAACACACAAAAGAGGGACTCACTGGTTCTCGAATTTTCGGTGGTCCAACCACCTTTCTCAAGAGGAATTAGGAACAGAACAGAGATGCTTAGAAGTGAATGGCGATTATGTAGATAAGTGAAGTAGGTTTGTAGCTAACTAAAAGTGCCAATAAAATGTATTTCATATGAGTATATTTTTTCCTGTGACCAAACGGGCCTTACTTTATGAACACGCCTCGTAGATTAATGGAATCATTATAAAATCGAAAAGGTTTTGGTTTTGTATTTTATTTGACTTTAATCTAATTCTTTTGGTCGGAGGTAAAAAATTGTGAGAAGCATATGCAGGAATTGAACTAAAGAAGTTCTTAATTTCTATGCCCGTAAAAACTGGATTAAATATTAATAAATGTATTACACCGGTAAAATTAGTATATATCATTTGTTCTGTTGACATAAAATATTTTTAATTCTTTATCTCGCATAGCTTTGGCTTACAATATTGGTTTGCGTCTGAGTGTGGAAGTGATCACATGGCGAGAGCGGAGAAATTCCCTCTGGTCAATGCACACCCTGGCCGTAATGCTAGAATAAGGAACATGACATAAAAATAAGCAAATTGCCGTCGTGATCCCGAATGGTCTAAAATATATGTGCAAATAACGCCGAGGATCACATGGTTTGTACAGAAAGTATCGGTAAATTTTTTTTTAAAACAAATTTATTTCAGATACTGCCCGTACGATGTCTCTCAAAATTCTTCATATGTATCCGTTGAGCGTTGACACACTTTTGTCCTTGCGACTTTTTCAGCAGCGACTCGAAGGCTCCCTGGTAGGTGGAAGGTCCTTCAGAGTACGTGCGCAAATTTCTTTGACGTCACTTAGAGTCCTATGGTGGTGGTGTTCTTTGAGGGAGGATTTTACTTTTGGGAACAGGAAATAGTAGTCTGTTGGTGCAAAGTTGGGACTGCAAGGGAGTTGGGGGATCGAGATGCCGTTGCAGAAGATCTTCACAAGCAGACACTCGATTCTGCTCTTGGTCGTCCGTTCAAAGACTTTCGGAAGGACGAATAGCGCAGATTTTTTGCGTTAGCCAAATTTTCTGTGATAATGGTGTGTGCACTGTCATCTTAACGAGACCAATAATACGGACTGCGATCATGCGCTCTTCAGCGTCTAACCTCCGACCTTCCCAAGTGGAAGGTTCCCCTGCGAAAGGGAGGCGGTCTTGCACCATGGGATTAGAGCCCGGCTTAAGAGAGGCCTGCCAATGAGGACCCTCACCCCAGGGTTGAAATCGAAGTGGGACGAATACTCATTGGCACGTGCGATTTCCGATTCATGTGATCTGACATATGCGACTGGATTCGGAACAATGGCTTTCCTATTCGTTGCCAGGTGGAGGACAGCCGCAGCACGTGCGAAATCCTGCAGCGGACACGGTCCTTAAAACCGCTCTCGTAAATTTTCATTCGCCTTTCATGTCTCGCAGTTTTTATTTTACTGCCCTTTCTGAATGTAAGGAAGGCACTTCAGATTCAGTTTTATTTATTTATTTATTTTTTCTTCATCCTTTGTATTTTTGTGGCTTCGAGGTTTGAGCGCGCGGACCCCGGGGCAGCTTTATAAAAATGCATTGCAATCCTGCGTTTTCGGAACGGCCTGCGGGCGAGCTTGGGTTTGGGTGGGCGGGGGGGGGGGGGCCGGGGGCTGGGCCGGCGACCAGTCGAGAGTTCTGAGGCTGAAAGGATCCATTTGCACAGGCTTACGCTCCTGAGATGAGAGCCCGAGAGACCACTCGGCGCTATCACATGTAAAAGGAATCGGGCCGTAAAAGCTAAAATGAATGTGGACTGCCAAACTAATCTACGTGGAGGTGCGCCTTAAACAATTTCTGAAATATTTCATTTTATCCCTATACCTACTTACACACAAATGTTTAAGCTCCTATTACTTCTCAGCGTTATTCCCCTGTTAACGCAAATATTTCTTGTTCGGTCAAAGTCGGCTGCAGCGGTGTGTCACACTCCCCCTGCCTGTGACTTTAGGGGCATATCAAAGAGTGATAGCAGAATTTCCCCTTCTTACTTTTCAATTCTGCCTGACCAGTCTGGCCAAGGCAGAGGCCTCTCTTATAAATGATTGTGCTTCATTTTTATACCATTTGCTCGTAAAACAAATAACTAACTCATTTATTGGATGAATTGACCCTTGGTTTGAATTAGGTCTTCCTTCAGCATGTGTACATATTTGCACGTAATTCGATAGTTTTTACGAAATATGCTATTTCTCTTTTCACTTCCTCTCCCATATTTCCCTAATCACTCACCCTTCCCACCTGGTACTTGCAGCTCCTGCCACACACCATTCCAGTGGATTGCTGGGTATTTATGTCGGTGTTGAAGTCAAGATTTCATGGCTGCGGAGATAGGGGGACCTGTAGGGATACAAGACTCGGCCCACTGGGCGAGTCTCATCCCTTACAGAAGCGGCGGCCTCACCGTTGGTCGGCACACGAAATTCATGCACAACCAAACAGGCCAACAGAAAAAAACGAGAGAAGCGCCAACATTGAAATACACAGGGACTGGGAATCTTAGGAGGACGTTCAGGGCAGGGAAGTTTGAAAATTTTCAAGCAAGAGATGGGAGGTGCGAATAAAGGCGTAATAGTCTTATGCAAGGCGGGGTGGAAATAAAGCGGGGATTGATGGAGCGAGATGTAAAACAAAAGTAGCGACTAAAAGATAAATAATTATAGTTTATAGTGAAAGGGTAATGATATTTTGTGGCATGTTAGCTATCGCTGAGGCGTACAGTAGTGTGTAGTGTCAGAGTCCATCAAAACCTGCGTAAAGCTGTGTGACCACTACTTATAACATTGTTCTTATTAGATGTATGGCATATTTCACCATTCAAAAACATTCTCTTTTTCTGAATTGACATCTGAAACCCCGCTCTTTGCGCCAATTCCTTTTAAATGTTTAAGGGGTTTGTTAGATCTCTTGTGTTTACAGTTTCAAGAATATCCGAATACGATGTACAATCAACTGTAATCTATTTTTCTTCCAAATTTGATTTTCACCATTTCTTCCTCGCCTATTCCTTTCTCCTCTCGCTTACAACATTTTAGCAGAGAACAGTTGAAATTTAAAGGGCACAGTGCGAAATGTGCAGTCTCACTTTTTGCCTCATTTCGGCTTTAATTTTGAAGTCTTCGTGAAAGTTCTTGAAATTTGTTCCCATATTTTTTTTTCGTATTTGTGAAGACTTGGCTTTCGATCGCCACTTATATGTTGCAGCTCCGAATACTCCTGCCACTAGGGTTACTTTTCTTTCCACCTTTCAGGTGGAAATACGTTTGTCCGATACGGCGAAGTAAAGTATCTTAGCAATTCATGAATAGTTCAAATGCGGAAATCCTTCAATTTAACAGTTCCACTTTGACTGTGCATATCAAACCTCACCGAAAGAAATAACGAATAAAATTCAACGATGAGGAGAAATGTGCACTACGCGATTTTGTATTAAGTGTGAATTATGTTTACATACGCAGTACTTTTATCGAAGCATGAGGGATTACATGTACCTATTTCATACTCTAAACAGAGCAATTTATTCATGTACTTAATGGTTAATCATATACTGGCCTAATGGTATAAAATATATACGTGAAATCAACAAAATTCCACGAACTCATAGTTCGAAGGAAGTTCGAAAGAGTTCGAATGTGATCGCGTGGCGAGTGTATCACATGTCATCGTATTCTAATTTCAAATGAATTCTGTTTGACAAGGTTTGCATAAAAAGTATCGGTAACAATACTTTCCTGAAGTGTGCATGAATTTCTGAATTCAGAACGTAGGTTTAAGTGTGCGCATGATCACAGACCGTATTGAAATTTATAAGGTGACAGTGCACACCATCATCACTGAAAATTTGGCGTTGCGAAAGATCTGCGCTAAGTTCGTCCCGAAAGTCGAGTTTCTGATTTGGAAGACTTTTTTTACGACATCGCGACGATTCCCCAAACCCCTTACAGTCCCAACTTGGCACCAGCAGACTATTTCCTATTCCCTAAGTGTGTCAACGGTCAAGGGGAATATGTTATTTGAAGGATTTTGAGGAATTGAAAAAATACTTGAAATAAAACTATTTTCCGGAACATTTGCCGATACTTTTCATACAAACCATGTATAAACTGTTTCAAATGCCCCATATATATATATATCCCCTGCGGTATAAGTTTAATTTTTATTTCTCATTTCCGCTTACCTTAATAATATAAAAAGAGGAGGACAGGTCCCCTTACTTCTGTTTTACATCTCTTACTAAAAAATTTCAAATTTAAGTAGAAACCTACTGAAGGTACGAGTACTAACTAAAGCCCTAAGCGATGGAAGCGATTTTGATGCTGATATCTTACATTTTTTCATGATTTTTACCACGATGTCAACAGATTAATTAATTGAAACTTTTTACGTTTTAGCAAATAATTTATCTAAAGATTTACAATGCACAATGTTTTGTTTAGTAGGGAAAAGACGAAAATTCCGCAAAAAAATACCGTTTGGTGCTCTTGAATCGGTGCCAAATCAATTGCCGATTCAGTTACACTAAGTTAACTGAAAGTACAGCAAACTCTGTTAGTCTGCTTTAATGTATATATTTCGTTGACATGAAATATTGAATGAGATTCACTTTCACTTTTTGCCAATGATAAACGAAAGTGGCATTTTATCTCTTCGGCATCAATGTCTGAAATATTCAGCAACAAACAGAAGATGAAAAATGTAGTGACTCTTTCTCATCAACGCTTTTATAGTATTTCATGTAAAACTTTCAAGGAGGATGAGTAATGAAATATCCAAACTGGAGGATATGTGATGAACCCGCGGTTCAAAGCAATTTCAATTTATAATTTTCCTGAAAGAGTGATCACAGTTTACTTGTCCAAAAATTAAATTATTTTGGTTATTAGCAACACGCAAACAGGAAAAAAAATTAGACACACTTTTTATGTTTATTATTATTTTTTTATTATCTACTATATTATTAATTTGAATCAGAGTTGAACCTTCCATGAAAATTATTATCTTTCATTTATATTAGAATGAACCAGAAACTATGACTTAGCTATTAAAAAATGAACATTTAATATGATTCATGAACGTTAAAATATCCGGGCCCAGTTGTGTAAAGGCCCCAGCGTAAATTACATGAGTGTTTTGTGTACATTTTCTGTACACCTCATGAATGCAGCGCCTTAATATCTTTATATTTTTCTCTTTTTTTCAGGTAAGTGCTTATTTCCCTCGGCTCACGCGTGAAGGCCGCTTTCCGGTGAATGTGGTGAGTGGAAAATTGAGAGAATTCCCCAGATTTTTCTTTTTCCTGTTTGCTTCGGGAGAGAATCAGAGCTCCCATTCCAGCGACCTGTTCCGGGCTGTTTCATACACATTGCCTGGATTTTCCGCTCCGCACGCCATGAGAAAGGAGATTTTGTCGTTTGAATATTGTGAAGATATATCTCTAAAGGAATATAATAGCTTATTTAAGGTTCTTTCAGCGAGGAGATTATTTATATATGCACGGTCAAAATTAAAAATAAATAATATCTACTAAAAACGACAACCTGGAAAATACCATCGTCTTATTTGACTTCAACTAACTACACATAGTTGTTGGTAGGATCAATTTTTTGTCCCTTAAAATAAATAGTAATGATAAAATACTAGAAATTCATTTATCAAATGGCATCTATCTGAGGAAATATTCTGTACAATTCTAATTATTGACTTTACGTCAGTTACTATGTTTCCCAGTGGAATTTGAAAAATTATCTCTTTGTCATTAGAATTAATATATATATATATATATATATTTATTTATTTATTTATAGTCCTGCATCTTTCTTAAGTCCATGGTCTGATCTGCTCCCTTGAATCATTGTCTATCTGTGAAGAAGAATATGCTAGAGCGTTAACCCAAAAATTAAGCGAATTTTCTACTCGAAGGATGAAGTTGGACCACAATGAGATTTTTATTTTTAACGAATATTAATAGTTATTACTAATGCTATTTACCGTTTAAACCAAAATTAATGCAAAGATATAAGGACCTATCCGACATTCACTTTATCTCAGCTTGCATTTGTGGCCTTGCTCACCCATCAATACGCACAAGGTTGAAGTGATTTCCCGTGAGTCACCATTGAAATCGTGCCATTTATAAACATGCGTTAGGTTAAACATGTGTATAATCTTCCAGTCTTGCGATTTCAGTATGGATTTACTGAATAATGCTTCAAGGTTTACCATTCGTTTATTGGAGTTTTCAGGATTTTAATATACGTTTCAAGGGAATCACTTCTTTATCGCCGGTCGTCAGTTACTCGAAACGTTTTTAAAATATCTAGCTAATGCTAAAAAACACTTCTCCGTAACTTTTTCCTTTTGGGCATAGGGGATCTAATTCGGGCATATAAACCGTAAATCAGGGTAGTCATTTAATTAACACATTCTCCAGGGGTTCTCGCACGATTTCCGTCATTATTAATGCGGAATATCTGCTGGGAAATAATTGATAATGGCAAAGCAGGCGTATAGAGCACATTAGCATTCTCCCGACAAACGCCTCCACCTCTTCCGCCCCCCAGTCCCCTTCGAAGGGCGCCACCCTCCCACAAGTCCATTCCCTCCCCTTGCCGACCACATGTAACCTCCCCAAAACGGCGGGCCTGCTTGTTTTATTTCGCGGTCCGAGAACCGCAACGAGCGGAGGGAATCCCCCCCCTCGGGTTCCCTGCCTCCGCCCGCGTCCCTCGTCCCCGCCCATCCCTCGTGGAGGCCGGAGCCATCCTCCGGAATCCACAAATACACACGGAACTCAAACCGCCCTCCACAAACCACGCTCCTCTTCCTTCCTTTCTCTCCGTCCACGTTCACGACAATTTATACCGGCACATTCAGGACCGCTCCCCTGCCTGCCTGCCCATGCCACGCCCCTGCCCGCCACGCGAAGGAGTCAAGCGTCGTTTTCGGGATTTGCAATAGGAGCCGAAGAGGAAATTGAAGAGGTAATATTGGAACTCAATGTCACGGCAGTAAAATATTTTGCTCTTTCAGGTCCACCCTGGAGTTATATGCTCACCAAAATGGTCATGCTTTCAGGAAAAATGAAAATGAAATATCACAGTCGAACCTGGCCTAATATTATAAAGTTTGATTCAAATATATTAAATAATTGTTTGCACGAATATGTATATTATATTTTAGGCCAATCCGGTTTGATTTTAATGAAAATTCACAAACCATCCCGTGTCCCAAACATCAACCAGGATTATTTGTGAAGGAATATTAATGTTTTTTGGCTATTTCGTTATACTTCTGACTTAAAGTTTGACTGGTAGGCGCAATTATGGATGAATAAGTTACTATTATTGTCACCAATAATGTGTCTGTTTTAATCTAGTTATTTGATGGACAGTGGAAGCACTTTTTACTGTGATCCTAAGTCCTTACTAATATGACACAAAATAACCTTAAGCCCAATGAAGGGTAGTAAAAGAATTTATTTTCATCTATTCTTCTTTCCTATAATAGCCTGTTCTCAATTTATTATTTATCTTATTGCTTTTTCGCCTTAATTCTCTACTCGTGTTCTTCCATACCCTTCGTTAATCCATTTTCCTAATCACTTCCTCTTTTTACTTGGTTTACAAACACTTATGGTACTTTTACTATTATTATTTTCGTCACCTTCTTCACTTATTTCGTCTTGTATTCTCTTTATGCTTCTACTGCATCATCCTTCAACCATCGTTCTGGATTTTTACAACTTCTTCCCGGCTCTTCATCCTTCTCGCTCGAGCCAAGTCTTCTACATTTGATTTTCTTACATTCCCTCGCTTCCTCAATCTCCCAAATTTTACACTACACATTCCTGAAAGTTGAATCTGCTAACGGAAAGTTGTATCGGTTTAATGCGCTATTCTTTAACCTCGGTCTCACCACAATATAGTGTATTTTGAGTTATCTACCGGCTAAGATAAGTTTTGGATGGACACAACTACCAAATAAATATTTTGTGAATCCTAACAAAACACAATCCAGCAACCTGCTAAACATCAGGGCCCTCTTCATCCACGAGTACTTCTTTTCTCCTTTCATCCTGTCCAACATCCCCACTGAACGAATCTCCTCATTGATAGACCACCACTTTCAACCCATAGTCACTTCATTCCTTTCTTACATCAAATATTCGTACTACTTTCTGGAGCGTCTACTCTCAATCCCAATTCCTCAAAACATGGCCATTCTCATGGCCGAAATAGACGTTACATCTTTGTACACCTTTATTCCCCACAAAAAAGACTTATCCGACGTAGCCCTGAGACATTAACTCTCTCTACGACCCATACAACACACCTTATCCAAAGATTTTCTCATCGAACTGAGCCAACTCGTCCTCACCAAAAATGTTTTCCAATTTGACGACAAAATATATTTGCAAACAAAAGGTACTACAATGGGCACGCGTATGGCTCCTGCATGCGCCAATCTTTTTATGGGGAAACTTGAACATAAATTTCTCCAGCAACAAACTTTCAAACCACTCTTCTGGCCCAACTATATTGATGACATTTTTTCCCTTTTGGTCCCACGGACGCGAAACTTTAGCATCCCTCATTTCCTCTTCAACTCCTCCTCCTCGGTATCTTTCACTTCATCTATATCTGACTCGAATATCACTTTCCTAGATATTGATATTCATCTCCACAAAAATAAGTTTAACACCTCAGTCCACATTAAACCGACCAACACTCTACAATGCCTCCATTTCAATAGCGGCCACCCATCACACACAAAACGCTCCATCCCCTTCTCACCCTCAGTCCGTGTCCTCCGTCTATCCGTCAACACCCCCTCCAAACAGAAATATATAAACCAACTACACGAATCCCACTAAAATGTTGGCTCCCTGAAAAACTACTGAATTGTAAACTTTCCAACCGTCAAGCCAATACACCCCTATCCCCAAACCAAACCGCCCAAAATGCCCTAACCTTATAACCACTTTCTTTCCTGGAGTCTACAAAATTATACATATAATCCGTGAACTCATCCAAATTATTAATAAAAATAAATCCACATCACTTTTATTCCCACATTTTCCTCCTGTTTCGTTTAAACGGCCGTCGAACTTGCGACACATCTTCAAGCCAACAAAACCATCTGCGAGCACCCCTGTCTCTTCCCCGCCCCTGTCCGCACCATGCGACCGCCCACGCTGAAAATGCTGCCATCTCCTAAGACCCTCCACATCCGTTATTACCAACTCCCAACCCAACGCCGCCTTCACCTCAAAAAACATTTTTTCGCCTCTCCTGTAACTTTTGCCCTGCCTTCTACGTGGGCGAATGCACGACCAAACTTTCCCTCCGAATGAATAACCACCGCTATTCCACCAAATCTCCCACCTTCCTTAATTATCCCATCCCTACTCACAATGCATCCCACAACCAATCTTTCGATGACTGCTTCTCTGATTCGATGATTGAAACCCTTCCCAATTCCGCAAACAGCACAGAGGTGAGAACCCGCGAGAAGGCGCATATCTAGATGCTCCAGTCATTTAAACCCCCGGGGCTGAACCAAGCCCATTGAATGCATCCAATAGCTATCTACATATCCCCTCCCCCAGGCCAAGAAGAAGTTTGAAGGTTGAAGTGGACAGGTGCAGATTTGTCTCATGTGGGATAGTAGGATATTTTGTTCATCCGCATACACTGTGTTATTCTTGGCCTGGGTTTTGACTTGTTGAGTCCTGATGATGACTTTGTAAGTTGACACCTGGGTCGTAGATGTTGTAATGTCTGCGGATTGACTTTGTTTTCTGTGCCGCTTGGGAATTATTTCCACATCCTCCCTCTAATTCCCATCCCATCTCCGCTCCCCTCTGGCCTCCCTTCTACCTTTCCCGCTATATGGCGAGCAAGTATTCATTCACATAGTAATAGATATAAGGAAAAGGAATAGGAACACATATAAAGAACGAACACAGGAGAGCAATCACGAGCGTATTTTACGCTCGTGATTTTGCCTGATTCCGCCTTCCCTACCTCTCCTGTGTTCTTCCTTTATATATTTTCCTATCCCTTTTCCTGATATCTATATATACATATATATATATATATACTCTATAAAAACATTTAAGGTAATGCTCTAGTTGAAGCAGTGTTTTAAATATTGTTCGTACCCGTTGCCGTTCCCATAAAATCAGTTTAAAGCAAGAATAAAAATGACATTTTTCGATATTAGAAAATATGTCGCAGCTCACTCGTCCCGCAAGAATTATTCCGTGAGTTTGAATTTTAAGAAAATTTCAAGGGACCAAGGATTTCGACAAACAGCTCGTTGGGGTGACGAAAAGATTAGGGCTCTTTTGGGCGGAGGAGTCTGGGAAGTCAGGGGTTGAAGGGGGGAACCATTGAATTGAATGGGGGAGGCAACGATCGATTTGCGTGAGCAGATCAGGGAGGCTGAAGGAGTCGGCGCGTAGCGCTGGGGGTGAGAATCACTACTCCTTCACTCCCTTTCATCCCTATCCCCGTGGAGTCGACCCGCCGCCAATTTCGCTGTCGCTCATCAATCTTCTAGAAATCCACCCCTTCACATCCCTTCGAAAAATTCTGTCGATTCCGAAGCCCTTCAACTCCCTCGGCCCACTTTACGCGCCCTTTACCCTCCCTCCCCTCCTCTGCTCCACTCTCGACGGCTTTCCCACCAAAGCATGTCCTCAGTCTTCAAGTCAACTCCAAGTGTCTCATTCCATCTGCCGCTGATTTTCATCCCAGGATTGCTTATTATGGTTATATCTCTAAAGCAAGCTGTGGCCACGACCTCGTAGCCCACCCATGCTTCCCACTTTCGTGAGCAACTGAGTCCGCTTGGCGGCGAGGCGCTATTCTTTGGCGACTGCTCGTGAGGAATAAACGAATGGCAGCAGCGAAGTCGTCCCTCTGTCTTCTACGATAATATTACTCAGCGAGCTTTCGCCGACTTTCCTGCTAATAAGCATGACTGCGCAGCATCCCGTTACTTTTGTCCGTTATCCCGGACAGCATCCAGCAACCTTAAGGCGTTGACGTACGACCGTGCGAGACCATTGACCGAATTGCATGACTTAGTTGCCCCGGTTATTTTAGTTAGTTTAAACGTTAGGAGACGCAGAAGAAAGTGAGGGCCGTTTTTCACGAATAAATGATTTGCTTCATGTTAATGTGTATTCTCACTTCGTGGAGGAGTTAAAACAGTAACATTGGAAGAGGTAGCCCTAGTTCTCTCTACCCTAACATTCATTAAATCTAATTCAGTATTGCATGACGCATAACTCGTTTATTTTGAGGGGGAGTGTATGATTTTAGTGCCATTTATTAATGTATTTATTACTGAATAATATTTAACAGAACTTTCTTTAACTCTTAAATGTGAGGTAACTTTATATTCATGCAAGATATGGGTTCAAAATAATAAAAATATTTCTGACGAAAATTACTCACAAGATTTCAATCACCTGAAGTGTCTCTTCAATTCTTTTGACTGAAAAAGAGGACATAATAAGTGTTTTTATGTATAATTTAGTTTACTGCTGCGAAACGTACGAAAAAGAAAATCTTCCCATCAATATAATTGCATATGTTACCCTTACCGTCTGCCATTTAGTGTATTGAACTTCTCCGTAGTGCACGTAGATAGTTTTTCCCTCCCTAAGACAATTAATAAAATTAATCATTTTCGAAACACGATATCAAAGCACTCCCGTTAAGAAGCCGTTGCCAATTCTCTTTTTCTCTCTCGCGTTTGGTGAGTTATTTCCAAAGTCAGATAGTGCGGACATTGTTACAAGATATGACCCAGGAAAATATTTACCCATTATACGTTTATTTTTTGATCATCGTTAATAATAAATGCTTCATTAAACACTCGACGGCAATACAGAATATCTATCGGTTCATAGCTTGAAAAATATTTTTTATTACCGATTTTTAATTTATTGTAAATATAATTCTACTTTAAAGTCGCATCTCCCATTCCAGCAATAAAATTCTATTATGGTAGGAAAATTCAAGAAATATTTCGAAAAGATTTGTAGAAAATAATTAAATGGTTAGGAACCATTCAGTCGTTCGTCGAAAATACTCAAAACTTTCTATCTAAGGCTGTAACCACAACTAGTGTTAGAGTTAACGTATTTTCAAGGAAAATTATCAAATTAGTTCACAGATTTTGAGTCCTTAACAACAGAGCAGAGCTAACAGCGTATCGGAAATAAATTTTTATTACCAAAATAAATTGTCATCATAAAAATAGAACGCCAGCATAAAAAAAGTGAACTTCGACAACAAACTTGTCACTTGTTGCGATGGATATTACTTGCATTCATTTAAATTTGTTCTCAATGTTAAACGAAGCAGTTTAACTAATCATTTTGGGGTTTGTATCTGGGGGTCAATTTTTGTTAAAATAGTTGATCTTTGCCAAGGAAAAGTTACAATTTGAGGTGCATAAAGATTATGTCAACGGGCCCCACACCTAGCCAGACGATATCAAAACACAATGCGGTCCTTCAGATGCCATAGTACTTAAATCAATTCACTCATGTGACCGAAAAAAGTTCTACTTTAGCAGTGATCAACTAAGCTGAATGGCAGCTTTTCTATTAAGACGATATAAAAAAAACGGTATAATCTTTTTCAAAAGAAGGAATTCCGACTGAAATTTGAGATGACGTACTACAACTCATAAAACACGCTTTCTATTATAAAATAATATAACAATTCAATTCAAAAAGGTGTTTATTTATCCAAGTAGTTGTAAAATAACAGTAACATATAACGAATAGCATTTATATAGCAGGTCAATAAAAGTAACAAGGAAGTACAACTAACAAGGAAGCCCTTTTATCGACATATGCCTCTTCAGGGACTATAAGGACCGCTGTGAAAAATGTCTCTGTTCAGCGGTTGCAGAAATAAATTATAAAAAAAACCTGCAACTCTTTTCGTCGGGGCAGCATTGACCTGACATTCGCCCGCGGCGAAGGGGAAACCCGAAAAACCCTCCGCATGCTACCAAAAGGACAGATTTTATATATATATAAGGACAGATATATATTTATATAACACTATCACTGTATTACAGTCACTATTTCTTCTTCTTCTTGAATTGCATTCCTGTCTTCTTGTTTCTTTCTTCGCTCCTTCTTAACGAAGAGAGGATAGTCTTTGCTTGGACGTAGAGTGCCCGGAGTCAGTAGAGGAAGGCCATTCCGTTGAAGGGGAAGAGCTGCCTCTGGGTAGTACAGGTGAAATTGAGCATGTATCATGCGCGCTGGAGAGAGGAGGTTCTATTTTTGTCGTTTCCCCAACACTGCAGTGGTGAACTGCAAGATGTCTTCTAGAAGGGTTTGGTTATACATGACAATTATGTTTGCTGCTCGTGCTTAGAGGCGGTATAATCTGTGGAAAAGAGGTTCAGTATTAGAAACTGTATGGATTTCCGAGCTGGGAAACGGGTATCAGAAGATGCAGCTGTCATAGGATCCTTCTTTCCAGGGCGGCCTATATGCTAAGGTTGTTATTGTAAGGAAGGATCGCGGCGTACTCCGTAACAGGCCGCACAAAGGCCTTATATAGGAGCAGGCCACACTCGACTGAGACCCCTTCCCCCCTCGCCCGAACAGCTCGTATCAGGCCACTTCGACAGCTGCATCTCGCCCATACGTCCCGAACATGCATGCTAAAGGTAAGATGTTTGTCCAAAATGACCCCCAGGTATTTTACGGAGTTAGACGTCGGGATGCGGTGCTGCCAGAGCCCGATCGTGGATTGTGGCAGCCCCAACATCCTTCGGTCATGGTGACTTAAAAATTATCAAGATGGACTTGTCCGGGTTCGGTCGCAATCTCCATTTACGGAACCACTCTTCCAGCTCCTTAGCTTGCTTCTGCAACACATGCCACCACCCATGCCACCACCCATGCCACCACCCATGCCACACCACCCATGCCACAACGCCTTGGTTACAGGCTGACGTCCAAATGGCCGTGTCGTCTGTGCATTGAGCAGTGGTCACTGTTCGTCGTGATTTCAGGTCTGATGGAATGTCCCAAATGTATGCGGAAAAGAGCAGCGGAGACAGTACGGTGCCTTGAGGCATGTCAGCTGTAGGATTAAATGGTGTTAAATGTGTGTGGCCAACTCTTACCCTGGCAACCCTATCGGAGAGAAAAGTGTTCATGAGTTTTATTAGTGATGGTGTAATTCCTGGCATCTTCGACAGCGTGTACAGGAGCCCTTAGTACCAAACGTGATCAAAAGCCCTCTCTATGTCTAGAAAAAATGGCCACCATGTATTTTCTCTGATTTATTGCTTCGGCAGCTTCCGTAGTAAGAAGTGCTAGGGGGTCGACCTTCCTGGGCGGACCCCGGGCTGGTGTTGCGGCAGTACTCCGTTGTTCTCGAATGAGGTTGTTATTCTTCTTACTAGAATCCATTCGAACCACTTGCCAAGGTTACTGGTGAGGCTGATGGGTCTGTAGTTTTTTGCTTCCTAGGCCTCATTTCCTGGTTTTGGAAACGTTATGATTGACATTTTCCTCCATTTTCTTGGTAGTAACCCATGGTCATCATGGCGTTGAATATTTTGAGAAGTGCGTGATGGGGCGTGTTTTAGTTGCCGGCTGATGATCCCGTCTTCACCTAGGGCTGTGTTCCTCCAGGGTCGTGCGTATGCGAGGTCGTCAGCGTCGATGGTCCCTGTTATATCATCCATTTGTGGTTCTGTGTTGGATTTAGGCAGCAAGGAGCAGGGTAGTAAGGCCAGGTGGTCTTCTACCTACTGGGCATGGCCCTCGTAGAACAGGTTATCCTCCATTGGCTGGCATATCGAAGTACCCGCCAGAACTCTCCTGCTTTTTCTTCAGGAAGCGCAATGGGCGTACTGTTTGGTCCAATGAGGCTCGTGGCTTCTTTGCTTTTCTGTCCCGTGAGTATTTTGAATTTATTCCAAAACTTTCCAAATGGTTTATCTTCTTTGTGGGAAAGTCCTGTCTTGCATCCCGAAATGCCTCTTCCACGGTATCCACAGCTGCATCGATGTCTGCTGTTGAAATAATATAACAAAATTTATATATATATATACATTTTGTTATATTTTATTTCATTCATGAGGCATTTCGGGATGCAAGACAGGACTTTCCCAGTCCTAACCAATCTTCCGAGGAATACGGAGCTCGGCTCCGTCGAAATTATCAAGAAATAACGTGTGAGTGTTCCTTTTTTGTGTTCTCATGTGGTGTGCTGCTGTTTATGTTTTATATATATATATATATATATATATATATATATATATATATATACACATATTATATATATATATTCTATATATATATATATAAATATATATATATATATATATAGAATATATATATATATATATAATATGTGTATATATATATATATATATATATATATATATATATATATATATATATATATATATATATATATATATATATAGTTCTGTTCCTAATTCCTCTTGAGAAAGGTGGTTGCACCACCGAAAATTCGAGAACCAGTGAGTCCCTCTTTGATATGTTTTAGTTTCTGTGTTTTTTATGACTATTCAAGGTAGTATATATAGTATATATATATACGATGACACTTCATTGTCTGATTGCAATACGCACTCTCTAATTAGGTAAGGCTAATTGTTTTTGCATCCTTGACATTTCCCAGGTACTTTGTGTCTTTTGGAATATGTATTTTTTAATTAGCCATTTGTGGTTCCTGTGAATTAAAATGGGTATTTATACATTTTCAGTGGAGATATGAATGGTTTGGAAAATAGTCCCAGTTGTTTATAGATGAAAGAAATTAATATTTTCTCCATCTGAGATATTCAACTATATTGCCCACAGTAATTTTTGGAATAGTCAACAGTTTTAGAACTTTTTTCTTATAAAGTAGTATACTTTTGATAATTTTCCGAAATGCGCCATTTCAGCATATACATTTATTTTCAAGCTATGACATGTTATTTTCACGCAATTATTGCAGTTCTCTATCTAATTTGCTTCATATGACCCAGAAGATTTTCCAGTGAGTTGAGAAATCAGAAAATATATTGACAGAACTTTTATTGTGTGTTTCCGAATTCGGTAAAAGTCCAAAGTACTTTTTTGACTAGCCTTATCCAGAAATATATTTATGGAGATTGCAAGCGACCTCGTACGGATGTGAAAAGCAAGAATATATAAAAAACCGGAGGCATGGAGGGCATACTTTCTGGGATTTCCGAATCGTTGGCTTTTGGATCCTGCGTTAACCCAATTCCAGCGTAGAACTTTCAAGTTGAGCAAGAAAACAGCTGCAAAAGAATGGGATTACACACCAATATTTTAGACTTCAAAAGTATGCCTCCATAGAGAATTTCCTTTAGTGCGTCGCAGCCGTACGAACTGAACTTCGTTGTTTCAGGTGTATGCTGGTTGACGTCCGTCGGATTGCGACGTTTTGAGTCTGCAACAGAGTATTGACCTGGATAGTATTGTGTGAAATACCAAATATTTGTGTTTCAGTTTAATTAAAATTGTTTATCCAAATGCAAATGGAGCATTTGATCACCAGGAGGGTAGTATGAGGTATTTATTTCTTAAAACGGAATGCATTCCTCGCCCATTATTCTGACCTTTTCTTCCGTTGCATCTTTACTTTCATGTGTTTTTTTGTAATTTATTTGATCCTCCATTTTATGCGTTTTGTCTTTGGGTTTTTTAGACATTCTTGACTTAAACAATTATTTTTCTGGAAATAATTTTTTACACTTACATAGAAAGTCGAAAGTAAAAATAGATTTATATTCAAATACAAAACCTTTTTAGATTTGGCTGCCTAATTAAATGCAGTTGCTAATTAAAGTCTTGAAACTTTTTCATCAACATCGACATCCATTGTTGGTTCGCGTGTTTCTCTGGATGGAATTCCGGAACGTAGATTGGTTTTCACGCCCAATCAGTCAATTTAATGAGGGAGAGACATACCCTCGGTCGACAACATCACAGTCCAACCGATCACTTAATGGGACCTCGGTGTGGTGCCCAAATGGGTTAACATTGATTAGGTGGGTTGTCAGCGATTATTAATAAAAGATTGGAGGGGTCATGGAGGTGATTGAGGGAAGTCCACGTGTACATACGAGGCTGACGCAATTTTCTCTGACACTAAATAAGACATGGCGTATGGTTTGGCCAATCAGTAGTCTTGCACTGCTCACCAATTTGATCTCATCTCAAACGAATACCGCTCGAAGGGAACAAACACATGAATCCACCCATGCGATATCCGTCCGTTCGCTTGTGTCGCCCCGGCACGGGAGGGAGCATTTTGGCGGTGCATTGCAATGGCCTCGTTGCGCCATTTCCCGCGCTCACTCGGGCGAATCATTTCCGCTGGCCCGTTAACCTCTCCGGTCGGTTTTTTCGCGGGGTCTTTCGGAGACAGTTCATCCCTCCCAACACCATACACAAGCATGAATCACCGATACCAGAAGCGCCAAGTGCGATATCTTCTCTCAGAGGGAGAAAAGGTTCAAGACACTGGCACGAGTATGGCAACGGAGAGAAGATTAATTTTGAAGGCGTTTTCCATAAACCAGTAAAGATTAAAGGAACGCAATGAGACCCTGTATATTGAGAAAGACATTGTAGGGGAATAAAATAGAGAGTTTTCGTGATACTCAGAAAGAATTAGATACTCACTTTAAGAAATCATTAGAAGAAGAAAACCTGCCAAGCGGCTGGAATGTAGCTTCTGTAACGCCCATGTTTAAAAACGGAGTTTTCCTCAGTACTGTAGTTAATAGCAAGCTCCGTCTTTTCGCCGATGATGCAGTAATTTATGGGGACATTTGAAGTCACGAAGAGAGAGTCGTGTTAGCCCACAACCTAGATGCAATTCAGAATTGGTGCGACACATGGAAATTGGAATTAAATTTTTTTAAATGCAAAGTAATACATTTTTGGGACAAGAATAATTCCCTTCCCTATAGTTACAAAGTGAAACAAACCAAAATCGCGAGGGTAGATTCCTTTAAATACTTGGGTCTAACAATTACTCATGGTCTTTCCTAGGGAAAGCACATGCGAGAAATATGCGGTCGTTCTAATAAAAATGTGGGATTTGTAAATAGAGTGCTAGATGAATGCGACGAAAAAGTGAAGGAACGTTGTTTTCTAGTCAGGCCCCTCTTAGAGTATGCTCCCAGTATATGCCAACTCTTGTTGGCGAAGACTACTCGGCATATTTTTCACAACAAATGACGTTGCATATTTTCACCTCCTGTAATCGCCTCCATTTACTTTGTAGACATAAAAAAGTCTCATACTATATTTCCGTATGCTAGTTTGTTATGGCATTATCATTAATAACGAACAAATTGTAGCAATGCATTCATGGAATGAATTTCAATATGACAATTTAATCAATTCAATTTATATGACAATTGCATCAGTATTCCTTTCCAATTGCCAGGAAATGGAACCTACTCGGTTTGAACCATGAAATGAGTTTGAAAGTATAGGGTACTCGTAGGTACTATGCACTCTTTTAGCTGCACTGCATTTTAGATGTCTTCTAAGACATTGGTCCCAGAGCCACCTCCCGGGCGTAACGCGGCCGACCCGCCGCGCCGTATCCGCACGCGCCAGCTTCGATCACGGCTCAGTGACTGAATGCAGAGTCATGAAGTTCTCACTGACCGATTAAGACAAGAAAGCACTTCATGGCAATGAAATTTTTCTTTTTCCCTTTTCAGCCGAGTTACCAGATTATTCATACCGAACGCACCTCAATTAGGAAACCAGAAATGAAAATGGAAGTAGAGACTAATTGCGTGGGCTAGAGTTTATCTACTGGACTTAGATTTTTGTGGGAATAAATTTTAAAATCTTTACGCATATGGCTAAGAAGATAAAATTCGAAGCCGTATTTAATTTAACTGAAGAGGGTGAGTGGATGTTGCTCCTCCGCCATTTTACAGGTAATACCAGATACTTCCGGGTCATTTTGATGCGAAGTATTTTATCTTTGTCAAGCGGGTCCCTAATCCAATCGCATATTAGAAGTAATCGGTAAAAAGTGTTTATCAATGAATGAAGATAAATATCAAATATCAATATAAAGAAAATATTACATAGGAGTAATTTTCTCAGGGATATTTTAGATTGTATGTGTGTTGGATTGTAAAACTATTTCAACATAGATTTTCAATTTTAAAGAAATCTTTCTCAAGATTAATAAGTTGTATATTAAAACGAGAAAATTCATAGCAAATGAAGGTATGTTTTTATTTACAATTGATTCATATTGCATATATATTTGTTAATTATCATTATAATATTTATACAAGAGTCGATTTTTAAGTTTGACCCGTTCTTTAATAAGAAATACATCTACATCTACATCTACATAAGTACCCTGCGAGCCACCAAAAAGGTGTGTGGCAGGGGGTGTAGCACCATGAGGGAAGGGTAAGGGTTGAGGGGGTTGGGAGTTAGGTGAGGAAAGGTGGGGGGAACCTGTAGGAAAAAAAATATATATATACATATATATATGTATATATACACACATACATATACATACATACACACATGTATACACGATAAATTCGTAACAAAATTATTTATTGTTGCTTTTAGTTTCCTTCGATCCTACTCTACATATCCACATTGTCACCTAGGTCACCTTGACTTCTAAGGTCTTTTCTTAATGCTGCTCCGGCTTCTTTAATCCCGCAGCATAGAAGTTCGCCGCCTGGGAATCGCACTAGTTGACGACGGTGATCTTGAGTTCCTCTCCTTCTTCAAACCGTTTTCCTCCTTATCATTGATTCAAGTAGAAAAAAAGGAAAAAGCCCCTAGGTGTGATTATAATTAATCTCCTTGTCGTCTATAGCGGTCCAAAAACCTTCGTTCTCTCAATACTATTGGTCGTCGGTCGGTAACCATTTCTCGTATCCAACCAACAAAAAGTTTTTGATATGCGACTTTTTCCAAAACAATCGTGTGAATAGTAATGCGTTTAACAAGAATAAATTTATTAGCCAGAACCCTAATCGTCAATCGTTGATAGATCTCAGTTCTTGGTCAATTTGTTAAACTGCGATTCCATCGGTCTGGATGCTGTGGCCTGGCTTGCCACTCCGCTCTTCATCTTGTACGTTTGTGCGGCCATAATTGAAGTCTCGACACTTTTGCCGAGTTGGCCTTTCCTCCACTTATTACTGTAGTCTCATAAACTAGGTACACATCCCAATGAATTGAAGCAAACCAAAATCGCATCGTAGCTCGGACTTCGCAATTGATGTGAGCGATTATTTGCCTGAACATGGTTATCTGCATTCACTGATTGACAAACGACTAATGAAAAAAACAATAACTTTGAAATTTCACTATCGAAACAATCCATTGATAGCACCATGCGTACAACATTATTCCGAGCCTCCAACTATTAATTATAAAATAACGGTCCATCATTTTCAAGTATGCCTTATACTTCTGTCTGACTCTGAAAATAACTCAAAAACAATGAATAAGTGCAAGACGAAAGTTCTGGAAAATATTTGTTGAGTTATTTTGATTTTTTTAGTTGAAAAGGGTGAATTGGTTGAAATTCCACCCATCGAAAGGAATATTTTAATCCTCGTTTTTAGCCTGTGTTCATTACCCGGTCAAAAAAAACTTCTAAGAATAGCAGAAAATCGGCTTTGTGCGTTCAAATTGAAATGAATTTCCGTGAAACGCCATTTTATTTTTTTCATAAAAATTTGGCTTGCTACTTGATCCAACATAAACACTAAATATATTCTTATCTTATTCTTATTGTCGTTTTTTTATCAATCGAACCTTATTATAAGTCATGCTTTTCTAGAAGGTTTCGCGTTTTCTTGGCTCGTATGACATGGTTGCCGTGAGAACATAGTCGTCACTTAGTGAGTTATAGACGCCATATTTAACGCAGAATCTATCCCACAACCGAAGAAAAAAGTTTTACATAAATTTCGTACTGAAGAATAACCACTATAACTTGAATTTGAGATTTATTATTATTAAGTAATCTAACGGTTAAGGTAGATTTTGGATGGACACAGCTATCAAATATTTTGTGACTCCTAACAACACAAAGTCCAGCAAACTACTTTACATCAGACCCCCCTTCATCTCTGTGTACTTTCTACCTCCCTTCATCCCGTCCAACATCACTATCCTAGTCCTGCCCTTTCCTCGTTTGTCTAACATTTCCCCCCCTATTACCTTCTTCAAAATCCCACTGCCGCTCAATACGACTTTCATCCATTTTTCCTGCCTCCATAGGATTTCTCCCATCAAACCCCTCTCCTCGCCCACCACTACTAGCACTTCTTCATTTGTTTTCCTTACGATCCATTTCATCTTCTCCATTCTTCTCCGCGCTCACATTTCAAAAGCCTCCAATCTACGTCTATCCTCCTGCTTCAGTGACCACGTTTCCGCGCCGTATATAGTTTTTACCATATCAGAGTTTTTACGAGTCTTTTCTTAACATCCTTACTTAACGTCCCCCTCATCAACTTCCTCCTCCTTATGAAAGCCTCTTTGCGTAGTGCAGTTCTTCTCCTTACGTCCCTACTACTTTGACCTTGTTGGTCCAAATCACTTACGAGATACGTATATTTTCCCTCACGCTCTAGTTTTTGCTCTCCCATTTTAATGGCTATCTTAGCTTTTTTCTATCTGAAAAATCGCATAACCTTTGTTTTATTTATATTGATTCTCGTACCATATTTATCGCACTGAATTTCTAATTCACTCAGCAATGCTTGCAAACCCTTGGCCGACTTACAAACCACAGACTGGTCATCAGCAATCTAAATGATTTTACGAATTCCCCTCCGAATTTCATTCCTATCTCCCGTTCTTCCCATATTTCTTTAATAATTTCCTCAACACATACATTGAACAGCACAGGTGATAATGGGCAACCCTGCCTTACACCTCTTCCTCACACTGTCCGTCCCCCATACGCATCTGAGCAGTGTGAGATATATACAGGTTGCGGATCAGTCTCCTGTCCCTCCAATCCATTCCATTTTTCTGCAAAACACGCATTGGTTTTTCACAATTCACTCTATCAAACGCTTTTTTGAAATCTACGAAACAGACATATACATATTGATTGTATTCTATATTCCCCTCGTTTAATGATCTCTTTCTTGCAATGTCATCACGCGTACCTCTCTCCTTCCTAAACCTAAACTGATCATCCCCTAAGTAATCATTCGCCCTTCTCTCTATCATTTTGTTGATGTTTCTATACAACTATAGCTGCGTGGGATATCAAACTTATTGTAGGCCTCACATGATTTAGCCTTTACCTTTTTTTGGAATAGGAACTAACCCAATCTAATAGAGTCTTCCGGGCAGATTCCTTCCTCATAGATACTACGAATCAGTCCATATAGAGATTTCTCCTACATTTTCCTAAACTTTTTAGTATTTCCGTAGGAACATTGTCTCCCACGCGGCCTTATTTGGCTTTAGACAGTATATCCGGCTATTATTATTTGTTAAATGTGATGGTGACCCAATTCTGCAAACTTTGATTGACGAAAGGATTTGGTTATTAAATTTATTCGCGTCCCAGCACATAAATCTCAAAATGATTTAATCGCTGATAGTATACGTAATTGAGACGCGACTATGCCTCTCCGTCTACCCTTACTTCATTTTTGTACTTTTCCGGAATTTCCCGATTTCGAGGAGAGATGACAGATTGCAGAAACCGAAGGGAACGCTCACCAAGGAGCACCAAGGGTGGCTAGCGAGGAGCCCCTGCACCACCTAAGGGAAATTGAATTCCCTTTGTGCACCTCTATTATGCATGTCCCACCGCCTTTCCTTGTGAAAATACACCCCTGCTATCCCCTCCCATCTCTGCCACTACTTCGTTTTCACAGGCGATCCCAGGGAAGAACTGCCTCGATTTCAGCCGCAGAGTGATTTCGCATGCTAATAGGTTTTCGGTCGTAATGTATACGTGCTTTATTGCCGCGGGGGTTGATTGGCGCATAGCTCACCCTTTCATTCACAGGTTCCCATGTTTATTCATTAAAGATTAGAATTTCCGGATTTGCATAAGTACATACTAAGCTGCTCTTTGCTGAATAGTACGCAATTAAACCTAAACGTAATTATTTTTGCGTGCGCCGAGATAAGTAAGAACAAAATAAAAACTAACGTTAGAAACCTCAAGAGTTTTAAAAAGTATTTTCGTATTATACTTAATTAGCAATTGAGGATTTTGCGTGGAATTTTACAGCAAGAGCTTTCTGTGCATTTAAAAACCCATGGCACAATGAGTAACTCAATTAATAAATGGCAGCATGAGCGAAAGATGAGAGAATCAGCAGCACTACAGGGCCGCCATTACAAGAGACCTCACTGCAGCAATGGTAGGGGTAAACCCGGGATCAGTTTCTCAGAGCTACGAAGTGATTAAAACGACCCGCAAGCACGGTCTTTAAAGCCAAACAGACCTTTCAGCATTACATTCTGTTAAATATAGGCAAGTCTCCAGTTCTGCACTATTTAATGCTCAATCTGCGTTAATTATAAGGACAAGTAATCCGATTTATAAGCACTGGTAATATCTACGAATAGATTAGAAATCCTACGGCCCCTACGAATGTGCCTGTAATCCGATTTCATTACGCTCGCTATCCCCTGGAATAAATATTTCTCTAATTAAGTGTAAACTCTATGTTATGTATCCATTTAGAGTAGGCGCATATATAGTATTATTTTTGCGTCTTTTATCTCATAGACACATATATTTTATGCCAAATACAAGAGTGATATAGAGATATATGTATATGTAGGGGCCCCACGAAAATATGTTCTTGTTAGAGAGAGTGAACGCTTAGTGACATTGAGAAGATTAATTGAAACTTCAGCCCTCTCTAGGGAAGACATGCAGATTCTGGCCAGTAGCTATGGTGTATTCGTGAGTGGAACGCCGTATTTAAAATATTCCTTCGCTTCTTTAGCCATTCGCTTGTCTCCATAAGATGCATTCTCTTTTTTAAGTAAATATCAAATGTAGTTAAAAATGGGATTGGGATGGGAATAGTTAGACTTCTACCGTCAACTTTATTCTTTGCAAATGTAAAGCCTTAATACTTTCCTAAAAATACAAATTGTTTACTTATTTTGGAAGAGTGTTTTACGGAATTTATGTTTCAATTACGTTCCTTCCACGTAATATTCCAGTCAAAACTAGTTCAGATCTCAATAATACACGAACGTGAAATTTAAGAGAGAATATGACAACGACATTGATTTAAACCACGTATATTGCATATTTCTTTTAAATTTGTACACATTCAAGGTGCATTTAGTATTTATTATAAGAATGCAGAATGTATATTTTTATTTTTTTGTAAAAGTACGAATTCTTTAATTCTATGCTAAACAAATTTCTTGATTAAGATTTTAGAGTCTGCCTCAAAATCTTCCCTTTGAAACTCGGAATGCCGAGAAGGCGATAAAGAGAAGCGTCTGAAGCTCTCGTTCGTTCAATCTACAGTTTGTCGTCGCTGATGTGCCCTACCGTGGAGCAAATACCTTTCCTTTTCCCTCTTAGGTGACGCTGATTGAACCTTCGTTTCCCTTCGGTTCTGCCCACAAGTTTCTGTCCGTCTGTTGCCACACTCGCAGACGTCCACCAGTACTTCATTTTTCCAATATTTACGCGGTCTTCCCCCGTATCTCCCCCCCCTTCCATACATATCGAATTTATTACATTAGTCGATCATTGCCCACCACTATATCCAGTTTCGAAGTCGAGAAAGAATTTTTTGACAGGATGATCCATTGGGTGATAAAATAGATTTCTGTTGGTAGTGACTGAAGATACTGAAACAGATTTATATTGATAATATGACAGTTGGTTCTGATGCCAAATTTCTTATCTCTGCGAATTATTACTTCTCTATATGGAAAATCCTAGGCTCATTTTCTGTGCTGAGAATTACGAACGGTTCATCGCAGTTAGGTGAAATGTAGAAGGTCATCATGGATGTGCATGGAGTGGTTTCTCCAACTACATGGCAAAGATTAAAAATACCGTGGTGAATGACAAAATTCAGCCATTGAATGGACCATTTTAAAGAGTAATACGTCGGATCTGAACTTAACTGAAAAGGAAAGTGAGAATCTCTTACCATAAAATGGATAAGAACCACTGTGAACTAAAATTAAAATGTTTTGGGAAAATTTGAGCCATCATAAAAAGTTGAAGTTGATATTAACAATCCATTTCTAACGTTAACTCGGCGAAGGTTTACTTTAGACTTTATTACTAGTCCTCTTTCTTTCGGTAAAGTTGCCATGACAAATAACTTAATGTTCGACGCACAACTATATAATTAAGGACATCTATTTTCTTGAGTAAATATTTTATAGAAACGTTAACAATTATGGGACATTGAAAAGATGCGAGTGTTATGCCATACCGGGCAAGTGGTTGTAATTTTTGCAACGAGTGAATGTAGTCGTAGTTGCCAGAAAAAATATAAAGAATACTAAGATACTTCCGTTCCATTCCGCGTAATTAAATGCTATATTTGACGCGACCCAATACACCTACGATGATAAAATGGAAAAAAACCCCATAGGAGAAAGCGTTGTAATATAAAAAGTCGTGGTCCATGACATTCTAGAGTTTTTTGAAGCGTGTATTGAACTGGAGAAAGGCTTTTTCCTATTGCACGACAATGGCTACTCGAGAAATATTCCACATTTTTTTTCAAATACACAATAGATGAATAGGAGATAGGGAGACTGGCTTTGACATACAGAGTAAAATTATGGCAAAGGTATCGTAAAACGCGGAAGATCGAGGGCGCAAGGAGAGGGAATATTTAACTCAAACTTCGGAAACCCTGAGCGAGGGCAAAACTTCAATCAAGTGCATGTGGAAAGGAGGCCGCGAGAAGGTAGACGGCGTGAAAGTCGCTTTGGGAAGCAATCAACGTCCGGAAGGAATTTGATCGATCTCCTTCTGACACCTCACAAGGCGTCCTGTAGGCCGTCTGGGTGGTTTTACTCCCATCTTCATTCTAAATTTGTTAGCATCGACTCTCTTAAAAATTTTAATATTTTCAGAACGACACTCAAATTTTTCTATCATACTTATAATCTTGTGCGACCTTCCGTGTATTTTGTTGCTTGAGGAATGTCTGCTGTTGCTTCACTCCCACGACGAACCTCGGAGCGCACAGCATTAAACGTTTTGGGGAAAACTAGTTTAATGTTGTGCTTATTCAACATGAAGCAATTCTACCAAGTGACTCCAAGTAGTCAAGTTGAACTTCAATATTTATTATAGTTAAAGAGCATTATTTGAAAATCGGTGGGTCGCGGTACTTGGACTACTGACCGGAGGGCCCGGGTACGAATCCCGGGTAAGCCTCTCTGGGCACCTACAGCTCCACCCAAGCTATGTGATTTTTCAGGTACTGGATCTTCCTGAGAAAACCATAACCGGCACAGGGAAAGGAACTGGCCCCCCTACCCTGTTATGTGAATTTCACACGCCTCGTAGGGCTTAGGACTGGGTGAACTCTGCCAAACTGACCTCCGGGTTGAATACGGTGTTTATGATTAATAATGTAATTCTTAATATGTTTATCTTTTTTTTTAATATTTCGTATTTTGGAACGTCGGAAATGAAATTTAACATTAATACCTGATGTGGTAGCGTACTTTCTTATAGTATTATCTTTTTAAATAAAGTTTACTGTGGAATGAATTCTTTTTCTAGATATATTTTTAAGGAACCAGTGAACACTTTTTTAAAATAGTGCTGTGACATAGGGCTCTACCTTTTAAAAGGACCGTCGTAATGAAGATAAAAAATAATACTTGAAATATGCTTTGAAGGCCGGAAAATTAAAAATTTGTAAATAAAATCAAAAGGACTAATGTTTAGGTGTTTTTTAAATCTTGTTTAATTAATTGTGGCCTTAATGGGATCAAATGAGGTCGCCATGGATCCAATAAAATAATCAATGTCAGCCGCCTCTATTTCATGACGTAAACCCTCTAAAAATGGACTTAGATGAAACCTACGGCCGCGTAAAACGCCAAAATACCCAAGTGGGTAATGATACTCTTCTGCGAGATATGGTAACTTATTTTCATTCGTAAAAGGGTGCCTTCACTATTCTGCATTCACCGCTCAACGTTATTCGACATGGCCTCCTAAAATTAATATCCCCAATAGCTAGCAAGAGGAAAACTAGAGCAGCCATATTTTTCAGGAAATGATTCCTAATTTATTCATAATGCGTATTAATGATAAAAACCAACCTTCCATTGGTTTCTGATAAGTAACACCGCTCTCGGTTGCTACTGAAGGAAGGATGTTATCCCTCGTCGATATCGTTTTTAGTTCTTTGGACGCTCTGCAACTCGTCTACAAGATTCTCCGAGTGCAGCTGACGGCGTCGGAAGAATGAATGAGGGCGCTTGGGTGCGGATGTGATCGAACCTTGGATGTGAGGGGTCGGAGTGAAAGGAAGGCCTTCCCGAGGAGAGCGGTAGAAATATGACGGGCGATGAAAGAGGGAAATGAGGGCGGGTTGATGGATGAACTTAGACCCCCCGCTATTCGGGGCATAAAACCCCCGTCCCAGCCCCTCTTGCCCCGGCCAATCGAAGCTTGGCGGCGGCGAAGTGGAGAACGGAGAGGGTTGACGTGTCTCTGGGGGGGCGTCGTATTCAGCGACTTCAATCGTCCGAGAGGCGGAGGCGGCGGCGACGTCCAGGGCCCAGTGGCGTGGCAGGCTCTTAACTTGTATGTATAGTGTTTTAGTCATTCATTAGTTCGTAATTTCATGCAGGCATTTTCTATTCCTCTTACCGATACGCCGTGAGATAGCTCGTGTTCCGCGTGTTGTGAGAATAGCAGTCTAGAGAGCATCCGCTAGAGAGAGAGAATAAGGAAACTCGACTTCCGAACTGCGTTAGACTTTTAAATTCTTGATTCAATTAAAATGGAATACAAATTTTTTGATTCGTCGTTTTCCAATCCCCAATGAATAAGAAAGGGGCAAAAGCTTAATTGCATACGAAGGATTAAGTTGCGACCAAAGGAGAAAGACTTAATCCGGGGTGTGAGATGAAATTATTGGAGTATATTACGTATTTATGCAGAGTAGACAGAGGCACTAATCGCTTGGGTTCTCCCGAAGAGGCAATTATTTTTCGCGAGCCCAAAATATCTATTTGAGGCATGTGAAAATATTTTGGCCGCGCTGAGGGCATTATTTTCCAGAATCGCCACAAAGATAAGTTACTATATTACGGAATAATGTCGCCCTATTAGAAAAAAAAAGAGATAGGCCGATAACCAAATGCTCCGGAGATCTCCAATATTGTTAATGCTGTTCCACCGGTAATTAATAAGTACAGGTAAGTGGAAAATATGTTTCCATTTGAAATCATGGACTAGAATGTAAACATGATAGATTATAGCAGCAGTATTTGATATTTTAAGTTTAAATAATTATTTGTTTTTATTTCCTATTTTGCGTACGGTCGTGCTTTTAAGCGGCATTGGCTATCTCACGCCTTTGATCTGGGCTGAAATTGAATATATTGGTTAATTTTTTTGCAAAAATTAAATTTTTAACATTTTTTTCTTTCATCTTAAAAAATCACGACGCAACGTTGAAGTAAATTTGGGCAAATGAATTGCAATTTAAAATTGTGCCAAACGAAATCTCTTCGATGTACACGTCATACTATTCTATAAATTAACACCTGAATCAATTAATTAAAAATCAATTCCCTGTAGACAGAGCAAACCCTGCCTCTTTCATTTGGATGTTGAATCCCTTGGCGCCGTCAAATGTGGTCCAATATTAGGCTGAGTGGAAGCTTTATCAATGGTTTATCTCAGTACTTTTTTCACTCTCTATGCTTCGTCCTCCGCAAATTTCCCAAATACAAATGTATGCAATATATATACAACACAGTACAAATTAAGAAAGCGACCGCAGCTGTTGGCTCTCACCGGGTATAATTACAACTTTTGCGGCTTTAAAGATTGCCTAAGAATACTTGGAATCGACCGCCGAGGAGACCGTTATCAATTCTTGATCTTTATTGCTGACTAGAGACTTGTTTTAAGGGCAAAAATTTGGAATGATGGGTAATTCAACCTCACGGTGAAAGAGATTTTCAGTAAAAATCAGACAAGTTTAGGTTTTTTTGAGATAGGCAGCGGAGTGACTTCGCTCCTAAAAATAAAAGCGTCCTGCGAGTGGAAGGATAAAGAGGAAAGTGGGAACTTTAGCGTTTCCCGACTTCAAGACGTTTATTTGTTTATCTCACGGTCCGATCGAAACCCGTCCTCGCATTTCGTGCCGAGGGACATTTTTCACCCGAGCGCCCTTCCCCCCGCGCCCCCCCCCCCGTTGCCGAAGGGTGCGGGGGGGGGGGCACTCAAATCCTCATCCTTCACGCTCGCATTGCGTGTGCGTCGACACTTAAGTGAGCCTATCGCAAAAATCACGTTCTGACCCGCCTGGGACCCAATCCTACCTGTTCCCTGCACAAAATAATGAAAGATTCATGCACAGAACTGGCCAATAACAGAATATTCCAGGCCAAACCGCTGCGTATTCGACTTCGATTTGACAACAATTTAAAGTAATCCGAACCATCGTTATCTTCTCGTTTTCCGTGGGTATATAGTAGTTGCCATGTTTTCAACCGTGCCACCATACCCATTCATGCATGCAACCATGCAAAGGCCATTCAACAATAACTTTTCTGTCGGGTATGTTCGGATATCTCTTTGATGAAACGAAGTCCTCCGCAAATGTTTCCGAATTCTTTTTTTGTCGCATTCCAATGTAAGTTGTCCACATATAGTTTGTTCCTTTTCCCACCATACGAACCTTCGAATATGACGGTATTTGCAAAAGTTCTCGGGATGCAATAGAAATAAACGACTTACCTCGGTGAAACTTTTTTTTTTTAATTTTCAATGCAGTCTCCCTGTACGCTAATGCACTTGGTCCAGCAATGTTCAAATGTCTTGATTCTATCTCAAAAATTAGATTTCTTCAGGCCTGCAAAATACCTGTCTACTTCGGCTGATAGTTCTTTGTTTGAATAGAATCACCATCCACCGAGGAAAAAACTGGACCCAGAAGGCGAACTACAGCCAGTGAGAATCACCTGAAGCAAGAACAGGAGTAAGACATATATAGAGTCCTTTACTTTTTTCTATAATAATCAATGAAATCATTATTTGAGTTAAAAAGCCAATAAGTGATTCAAATAGGTGAAAAATAAGTAAACTAGTGTATTAAGCAGGTAATGCTGTACTCATAAACCTTGAGGAAGCGATCTACCAAGAATGTTACACCATTTTAAACGCTATAGCGAAACACTTAGATGTGATAATCTCTCTTGAAGAAACTAAACCGTAATTTATATCAATAATAAAACCGTTTAAATGCACGTTAGTGTAAGGAAGTCCTTGCTTCGTTTCGGCAACCTCTCAATCGCTCAGAGGTTCATGATACGAATGAGGCGTCGCCAAAGGTATGGACTAGGAGGCAGAAATAAACGATGCGAGTCTAGCGTATAGTTGGTGCGTAGCGCATAGCACAAGTCTTCCTCTGAGAAAATAAATAATTAGGAATTCATCATAAGAGTAAAGACCTCTGCCACCAAATAGGTTTGTGAAAAAAGACTGCACTGAGTGGCACATGTCTCATTTGATAATTTTATTTCAAGTCATGTGAGTACGAGTAATTATATAGTAGCTGTGTCAATTTTAGCGATGAATCTTCACGAAGTAGCCATGTAAACATCCAGAACGCATTAAAAATAAAAGTGTTATACCGAATAAAAATTATAGATTTAAACTTCCGTAGGATAAAAAACAAACGGTCTGATATTGAACATGTTTTGGTGGGTGCAAATGTCAGAAATAGTCTTTGGAAGGGAGAGCTGGCTCACGGAAGATATAGCAAACGGAGGGCTTCTTCCACAACGTTGAACGATTTACAGAAAGGACAGGCGTAATGGCCTTGGAGGAGGAGTATCCGTCGCTGTAAATTCACAACTCAAGACCCAACGATATGGATGCAACAAAAATGACGAAGGAAGCGTTTGGTGTAACGGAAGGACTACAACGACAAAAGACTACTTGTGCGTTCATTTTAAGGACCCCAGATTCATATACAGATGTTCTACATAAGCTCAACGACCAAATATCCAACCTCAGAAATAAACATAGCAACAGTGTAACTGCAATAGATTGTGGTATTAAAATACCGTCAATTAATTAGAACTCATACTGCTTAGGAAAATCCACAAATGACTGCGGTTCATGCGTACAATTTGTCCATATAATCGCAAAGCACTCTTTAGAACAAGTTGTTAAATCACCAACTAGGGTTCACAACATAAATGGGATATTTTTGACGCCTACGCCCATCATTATCACATACATAGAAATAATGGATGGTATCAGCGACCATAAAACTATTTTTGGAGAGAAAAAACTAAGCTGGCGAAAGTAATTAAGGAAAAGCGAATGAATACTTATTCAAAGATGAAAATTATCACGGAATTCAAGAAAGTTAAAAATTTAATTGCTAGAATTCAAGATATTAACTCAGGTCGCCGATACTGAGAGCACATGGAAGTAATTCATAAATGTTGTTCGTGAAGGACTCTAGGCGTTCGTTCCTTTCAAATTTAAATTCGATTGTACAGAACAGAGATCGGAGAAGTCAGGGCGGGGTTAAGACAGCAAACAATGTTGCTGTCAGATTTTAAAAAGAGTTTAAACATTTATGAAGTAGTTTTTGTGATTATATGTATAAACGAAAACTAAAAGAATATCATGGTAAAACGAAAGGTATGATGCACAAAGCCCGCCTTCAAAATTAAAATTCTATGTGAGTATGTTGAGGAAAATTCGAAGTCATTATGGCCTCACGTTAGAGAAATACATTGTAAAAATTCAACTGTGCATACTTTAAAGTGAGAAGACGGCAGAACTATCATGGACAGCGCGAAAACGGAAAATGTTTTAAACAAGAATTTCCAAGGCACTTGCAATAATGATATCAGCGCATAAATGCATCGTCCACCCTCAGCTCCACCCAAGCTGTGTGATTTTTTGGGTGCCTGATGACTTCCAGGGAAAATAATACGAGACATAGGAAGAGATACTCGCCCCCCTTAAAACACTGATGGGTGAATGTCACGCACCGTTGGGTTAATTACTGGGAGAACTCTATGCCCACCTATTAAACCGATCTTCGGGTTGATTTCTCTGTTTGTGATTTTTCTTCTGCAAAATGCATAATGAGACCTATCTTCTTCAAGATAACCCGCCGAATATTCATTAAGTGAAATCATAAAGAATCATTTTCTTGCACCCCTGCCTTATCCATCGCCGTTTCGCTGCCGGACCTTTAATGCTTCCCTCCTTTAAACTTCTTCCTTTACCCTCGTTCCTTCACGCCGACGTTTGCGTCATGCCCTTCACGACTCTCAAGCACTCAGGCGGCATAAATTCGAGGAACTTGTGCATAATGAAGAGTTAAGTTAACAAGGCTCTTAATTGTCTCCACATATAAATTTTGCAAAATGACATTATCCGGCGCATTGCGTCTTTCTTGTATAGTGAATTTTTAAAAAATGCCGCAATGCGCCGACATTAGTTTCTTCCATTGCTTACTCGTGGAGAAAATGGAGATCATCTATTTCTCTCCTCCTTTCTGAAAATTAAAAAAAAGTAGAATCGACTCGGTGGAAGAATGGAATCATTTTCAAACTCCGGATATACTTGTCTGTTGTCAACTTCAGGACCGCACCCTGAAAGCCAGTTCTAGGATGTATCGCAGGAAGCAATTCCACATTAGACATGCAACATCAAAGTTATGTTTTGCTCAGCTATTAGTTACCCCAATGTTACACATGTAACATACGAGGGTCATCCGGAAAGTAGTACTCGTTCGTGAAATAAAGACACAAAAGTAAATATTAACAAACATAAAAAATTTTATTTGAAAGAGAATACTTTAAACTACTTCTCAACATAATCTCCAAGCAAATTAAGGCATTTGTCATAACGTGTGACAAGTTTCTGTATTCCTGCTGCTTAGTCCTTCGCCGCCAGCTCATTGAGATACAGGGTCACTCCTTCTTTAAGTTCTTCATCGCTGTCAAATCTTTTTCCTGCCAAAAAGTCTTTAAGCTTTGTAAAGAGATGAAAATCTGAAGGGGCCAAGTCCGGGCTATACGGTGGATGGTCGAAAGTTTCCCATTTGAATTGCTGCAAAAGTTTTTGTGTTATCCCAGCTGCATGAGGCCTGGCATTGTCATGAACGAGAATGACACCAGTAGACAATGGACCTCGCCGCCGATTTTGTATTGCCCGCCGTAATTTCTTTAATGTTTCACAATACGCATTGGCATTAATAGTGTCTCCACGGGCCATAAAATCAATAAGCAATACATCTCGTCGATCCCAGAAAATGGTTGCCATGAGTTTCCTGGTGGACAGAACTGTCTTGAATTTTTTTGGTTTGTTTGGTGAATGAGCATGATGCCACTCCATTGACTGTCGTTTACTCTCAGGTGATGCATAACAAACCCATGTTTCGTCACCAGTAATTATGCGAGTCAAGAAAGAGTCTCCTTCATCAGAATAACGTCCCAAAAACGTCAGTGCTGCAGCCATACGCTTGGTTTTGTGCTCATCTGTAAGCATGCGAGGGACCCATCTTGCACAAATTTTTGCATAATGCAGATGGTGTTTAACAATTTCATGAACAATTGTTCGAGAAACATTGGGAAAATGCTCACAGATGTCATCAATTGTGACGCGCCGATCGTTCCTCACGAATTCGTCAACTGAGCTCACCAGTTGGTCTGTAATGACAGACGGTCTCCCCGAACGCTCATCGTCGTGTGTGTTCCCCCTCCCCATGTTGAAGTTGCGACACCACCGCCGAACAGACGACTCGTCCATTACATTGTCTCCATACACCTCCTTTAATTGGCGATGAATATCACATGGGCGAACGTTTCTTGCATTGAGGAATTTAATCACTGCCCTCACTTCACAACTGGCGGCGTTCTCAATTTTTTTAAACATTGTAAACAATCACAGAAACAACACAGGCAATGCTAGCGTCACGCAACTTGGCTCAGAGAAGGCAGACCCACTGAAGCTTTCTGACCTCGTCCAGCGGCTACTCGCGTCGTCAGCACTTCATGCGGCACGAACGGGTACTACTTTCCGGATGACCCTCGTATTTCAAATAATGGTCCCTGGTGGTGGTAAGTTTATTGTTATTTCCAAGAAACTGTGGGAAATGCCGCAGCAGTAACTTTTTGACGCAGTCATCCGCTAAAATGCATTTCAATGGAACAATTTCAGTGTTTAAAAATCATTCCTCTTCACCGGGATTCAAACTCGGACCCCTTGATGTACGGCCGCGTGGTTTAGCCAGTCAAGCAATCGAGGCGTCCTCTTATATTCCGAAATATTGTTAAGTACTTATCTAGGAATGCGAGATGGCTGCTAATAACGGCCAGTTAATGTCATTGAATACATAGTATAGCTACTTTGAATAAAAAAGTACACCCCCCTCAGTGAGGTTGATTTGCAGTTATTCTATCTCGATTAGTTCGCGAAAAAATGACATTTTTAAGTCTGTCGGTTTTTATTTGATATCTCAATTTTTTTCGTGATTCCTGCTTCCACAGTACGATGTAGCAAAGACTACATTTTTAAAATCATCGCGTGAGTGCCACTCCCGATTTGCGCGAGATTTAATCTGCAATGGCATACATAAGAATAAGGAAGTAGCCACTGCACCAATGCTCGTGTGCAAACTTTGCCCTCTCTGAATTTTTATCCACCCTCTCTTTTTCGCATTCGGAGACTTTCTCGCCATTGCATTTGCCAATGTTATTCGTAATTTCTCCAAGGAACGCCCTAACCCCTTCCCTTCTTCCCCCGCCCACCACGGGAAAAATGAAATATCTCATCCCTTCTAGTTCTGTGTTACCAATCCTCAAAGCGTACCCTTGCCGAGCTAATAGGGACAGACTGTTCTCAAGTAATCAAAGTGTCATTGGAGGCTTTTGTTTTACGTTCCCTCTTTGGCGCCTCATTGTGTTCCCCCGAGTGACGACTTCTTCCATTTCAAGCAGCAATCCTCCAGGACCCCTCCAGCAACGCTTCAATGCTAAATGCTATCGACACCACACGGCTACTGCCGATTCCGAGACTCCCTAGTCGCTGGGCCAGCATCACGGCTAGCCAATATCCCTGGCAGCAGAATGCCCTTTGACGGCCGCTCCTATTTTCCAGCCAAAATAGTTTTCGGCGCCAATGGGACTCTTATTTTTATCACGAGATGCCGTTAATTCTTTGCGAGCCAGGCCACGCACATCAAATCGTTGCTTTTGATCTCCACCCCTTGAAAAGTCTTTAACATCTTCAATTTTAATGCTTCTAAATAAAGGAAAATGGCTCTCACTGATGCAACAGGCATATCATGTTCTAACATCGGTTTTTATACAAGGATTAAGTGAAATGTTGACGCACTGCCTCCATGTGGACCTCACACCGTCGGTTGGCCGAACGATTGCACAAGAAACTATTGAAAAGAAGCCATAAAAAAAAATTGGCAGTTTATTCACCAAGTTTCATTCGATCTATTTCGAAATGAAGAAGCCTGGGGACAAAAGAGAGTAAAAAAGATTCCCGAGTTCCGTTATTCCCTCTTGGCGACCGATGTGCTGTTCTTAAGACGATTTCAACCCCATACGAGGTGTAGTAGGCGGCAGACTATCGTGGTATCGAAGGATAGCTGGAGCCAATACACTCGATCTAATCCGAGTTCTGAATTTTGTCTTCATTGTTGTTACTTAGTCCCTTGGTATATTTCAAACGTGTCGGTAGGTGTGGTACAATTCATTCGATACAACCAGGAGAAGGCTTGACCGAAATGCAATAAACCTCCAAGAGGTATATTTGTGTACTCAAGTAAAAATATGCTGTCAACCCCAAAACAATTTCACCAAATTGAAAGGAACTTATGGCACATATATGCGTTATATGCCGGCGCAGACGAATGGAAATGGTTGCTTGAAGCGCTTTGTTGGCGCGCATATGTAGAGAAGGAAGGTCAGATCTCACGCACGAAGAGGAACCTACGACTTTAACCACATATGTTCAATATTGGTGTATTATGCAGCATTTACCTAAGGTTGAGAAATCAGATCCAAATCTTTTTTTCCAGAAAATTTCAGGATTACACCCAGTTTTAATTCGTGGTCATTACGATGCAATCCGCGTCGCAAAGCGTCCGGACGAATAAGAGTGACGCTTTGACGCCTGTTGGCACTCACCGCGATTCCGTCTATCATTCACGCTACCTTGGAAGATGCCTCGCTCGTATGATGTCCTCCTCGACAAGGGGCTCCCTACGCGCTGAAAGCACAGACCATAGGACGGTGGAATGGACTCCAATAACCCAGTAATGTTACCGCATCTCTTCAATATGACTCCAAGTCCACGGTTAATCCGTTGGAGAAGGCGTCAAATATAGTATATGCATTCACACGGACCCATTCTAAGTCCGGGTTGTGGAAAGAACGCTGAATTTCCTCTGATCCGTGGTGCGTAGCGTCACTAGCTTTTACACATAATACAATTCGCTGCATGGTACAGCCCATGGTCGGTGCAGCCACCTTCATCTACATACATCTACATAATACCCCGCAACCCGCCGCAAGGGGGTGTGGCGGGGGATGTTAGGTCACCACCCAAAAAAGGACCCACCTTCACCGACTGTCGCACCCCACCCTATGGTGCACAACCCCTTCGAGGACCACGATCTAACATCTGCCACCCCTGGGACCCTGTTTATAGGCTGGAAGTCAGGCTACCTGGGACTACCATTCCCTCCCTTCCCGTACGCTGTCGGCTCGCCTTGGCAGCAGCTTCTAAGTAGGGGTACGGCCTACAAAAACGATTCCGCCGTCGTCAGAGAGCCTCTGTTGGCTATCGGAGACGGGGATGGACCCCTGCAGATTCCCATTCCCACCATGGCGTATTCTCCCCGTTACTCAGAGAGGCGACGTTCCCTCGGCGGGAATGCGACGAGAAGCAGGTCTACCATCACCCAGCGCTTCTTACAATCGGCCGAATCAGCGCACCAACATTGACACGGCGGGCCTGCGCCATCCTCTCTCTCCAACACGGCGAAACACTAGCACCAAAAGCCGCGCATTCGCCTGCTTGCTTTTTCGAGTCTGGCAACAGGATACGTACATATATCATCCTTACCGAACTTTATTTGACCAAAAATAAAGATAATTTCAGTTCATATGTTCCAACAATTTCCGGAATGAATACATTGTCTTCCTGAACCATATAGTTTCAAGTTTAACTTCGTGGAAACTTAACATATTGGGGATAAATTATAATTAACAATAGTGATTTATACTATAGTACTATAGTGGAATTACCATTTGTTGATTATTATTTCTCTCCAAATTTTCTTCTGTTAATTTATAAATGATCTCTTTTTAAACTTGTAGATATTCCTTTAAAATTCCCACCCTTAATCGCCATATTTAATTCCCCTCCCATAATTCCCTGTCCCTTCCCTCACCATTTTTCCCCTCGACGTACATCATTCCGTGCCCAAGACCGTTCAGTCTGACCTGAAGAAGGCCTCGGAGTAGGCCAAAAGCTTAAAAAATATACAATGTGAATGCCATTTTTCATATGCTATATCTATACATAGTCAGTACTAACTAATCTTCTGAGGAAGACGGAGCTCAATTCCGCCAAAATTATCGAGAAAAAAAGAAACTTTCCATATTGTAGAGAAATTATAATTAACAATAGTGATTTATACTATAGTACTATAGTGGAATTACCATTTGTTGATTATTATTTCTCTCCAAATTTTCTTCTGTTAATTTATAAATGATCTCTTTTTAAACTTGTAGATATTCCAAATATCTTCCAAATACAATAAGCCGAAGATAATACAAAAAATCACACAATATTTCGATGACTATGCACATGAAGAGCCAAACGAAATAAGGCACTGCGTTCTCCACACTAATGTTCTCGGTAACGCACAAATACTAATAAACTATCCACTACCTCAGGTACTTTTCCTCGTATTTCAGCGATTTTAAGCCATGCGTGTCACTTGCGAGAAAGTAATTAATTCTACTTACTGTGATTCCGACCGCAATGCGTCGTAAGGGTACAGTTCAAATTACGAACGCTATTTCTATTGGTTTTGCCTTAGGGTTTGAGTATCGCTCCTTCTTTCCATCTTAGGCATCCACAACGCGAATCCAACGAGAATGCAAATTCTTTGACGCTATGTCGACTTGATGGTCGTTGCTAATAACTCCTTTTTGTGGCGTAGAATCAACGAAGACATATGTGAGTTAATAGTACGAGATGTATTTAGAACTTCTACGCACCAGGTTATCATTCTTTTAACATTCTACTTGATCCCATGTGTATGCCAGTTGTATTGCAGCAACATTTCAACAGAAACCTTTCCAGATATTCCCGCAAGTGCTCTCTATCGGGCGAACACCCTCTTTCATCTTGTTTTATAGGTTAGAAGAGTCCCTCCTCTCCATCCCCCTCCATGTTGGTGTCATTATGGTGCTTCTAGTGGCGATAGACTCCAGAGGAAGCGGCTGTAGTGTTATTTAGGAATTTGCCCTCCTTAGCGTAAGCGGTCAAACAATCTACATTAGTGATGTACGTTTGCAGAGATTTTGAGCGTCATAGGAAGAATTCACCTTTTAAAAATGTAAAGACTATTCCATCAACAGCCAGTTGGTCAATGTTATTTTGAAATAGGCTACCGTTACACAATAGTTAGTACGATCTGCATTGCTAAGGGATCTACGGGATGGTAGTGGTATTTGTTTCAAGAACCATCCCTCCTTTTTAAATTTACTTTCAATTTATTCATTTGAAAGCTGATTTTTGAAAACATTTTCTTCATTTTACTTGGTTGAGGAACTTAGGAACTTAGGCTAACAAGGTTAGACGTAGAAAACGAACATGACGTAGAAGAAGATAGCTTAGGCCCACCTATTCTCGACGATGAAATAGTAGGGCATTAAGGGAGATGAAACAGAAAAAGACCATGGGGGTAGACAACGTTCCTACGGAACTATTAAAAAGTTTAGAAAAATGTGGAAGGAAGACTTATTCGTAGTATCTATGAGGAAGGATTCTAGGCGGAATTCTGTGAGATGAATGATAGTTCCTATTCCAAAAAAGGTAAAGGCTACGTCATGTAAGGACTACAGAACAACAAGTTTGACATCCCACGCAGCTAAAATTGTTCTCAGGATCATCAACAAAACGATAAAGAGCAGGGCAAATGATTACTTAAGGGATGATCAGTTTGGGTTTAGGAAGGGAAGAGGTACGCGGGATGCCATTGCAGTAATGAGATCACTAATCGAGAGGAGTATAGAATACAATCAGGACGTATTTGCCTGTTTCGTAGATTTCAAAAAGGCGTTTGATAGAGTTAAATAAGAAGTACTTATGAGTTTATTGGACAAAGTAGAAGATACTGGAGAAACTGGAGGGCAATCCGAAACCTGTAGCTATTTCAGACTGCTCGGATGCGTGTGGGGGACGGATACACCGGATAGGCAGTGTTAGCAAGAGGTGTAAGGCAGGGTTGCCGATTATCAGCGGTGCTGTTCAACTAATGAATGCAGGAAATTATTAAAGAGGCATGGGAAGAACTGGAGGTAGGGGTGGAATTCGGAGGGGAATTAGCCTACCCATTTACATTAGCATTAGGGTTCACCTCTACCCCGCCCCTCATAGAGGGCGAGGAGTATTCTGGAATAGCTAAAAAAGGCCTGCTTGTTTACTATATTTCGCCTCTTTTCTGCATTTCATTTTATGTCTACTCAGGACAACTGCTTCATAAGAATAGGGATTCACTTACGAGATGCTATCCAAAATAATCAACAAAATTATGTTTTTTAATGTTAATGATGAGCAGTTCACTCTTTTTTAAGCCAACTACAGAAAACAAGTAAACGAAATAAAGAGAATAAATAAGGAAAAACACTGACTGAAGGTAAAAATAACGGTCTCGCGGATTTTAGATATATTTGGATTTAACTCCTTGGTCTTCTTGCCCCTTTCACAGTCTCGTTGAAAAGGCATTCGAAGTCGGTTTTACTAGGCAATAAGTAATTTTTAAACAAGAATTTCAGGGCTGGATCATTTTTCGAAACGAGGGAAACGGATGTCATCCTACAACCTAAAGTGTGGATTTATGAGGATACTAAGGAAAGTGATAGTCAACCTTTTTAGCATGCTTATAGAAAGGGTGAATTAAAAAACATGAATGTAACATTTGTGTACTCCGAGAGGCGAAATTGGTTCCGAACATAGCCCAGATATTTCGGAGTTAGATAGAATATAAAGTATGTAGCCTCTTCTTCCTCATCATCGGACTTATATGGAAGAAAGGTTTTGTGAATTACTCCACATATACTTAGAATATGAAAAAATAACACGGCACCTAGTAGAATACAACCTAGTATTCATCTGTATGTGATGTTGATGGCGTGGGAAATTTTATTTCAAAAGCAAGAGTGAGTGCTTATGGACGGAGTTTGGTGTTGGATGGTGCATTGTAGGAATGATGTTCAACTAGCCCAGGTGTGTTGACAAAGGTGCGGTTGGTAATATGTGTCATTGTATATTAAGAGCATTTTGTCTCGTAGCTGTTCTTCTCTAATGTATGTGCATCGAAAAAGTGATTGTTGACTAGACTGAACCATTGCCACCAGTAAAATTTCCTGATTGCAACGATATTTATATAATAATAATAATTAATAAGAGTATGTGCACGGGTTTACTTTCTACGTAATTTCAACAGTATTTCCATCTACAATGAAAAATTTATCGATTGAAGAACGTGATGACCTGACGATCGACAAAAGTCCCAAATACATTTGAATGAATGGGGATTAATTAGGTCTAGCGGCTTCCAAGAACGAAGTTGAGTAGTGCTTAATTAAAAGCTTTGGACTGGTGTGTAGACATCTGAATGAATCGTAAAGAAGGAGAACATCATCAGTTTCATAAAAAAGGCAGAATATGAAATGCATCTAACAAATTAAGAAAGGAAAAAATTAAGAGTTATTACGTCATTCGTAGCAGTTTAAAGAAAACTTTTCAATGATTTTATTTGTCTATGCTGTTTTTTGTATGAATTATTTTCATTTCAGAGTTTTTTTACATTACCTCTGGTTATCTTACGGACATGATAGTATATTTGCAAATTTGTCCAATCTTTTAACCCAAAGATTAAAATTTATGATAAAAGTTCCCTTTTCAAGAATTAAATAATGTTATTTTATTATTTAATAATTTTATTCTTTTCTCCAGCATCTTGATATTAACTGCAGTTCCTCAATAGGTATTAAATGAAGAAAATATTTTCAAAAATCAGCTTTCTAATAAATAAATTGAAAGTAAATTTAAAAAGGCGGGATGGTTCTTGAAAAAATACCACTACCATCCCATAGATCCCTTAGATTGTACTAACTATTTTGAAACGGTAGCCTATTCCAAAATAACATGGACCAACTGGCTGTTGATGGAATAGTCTTTACATTTTTAAAAGGTGAATTCTTCCTATGACGCTCAAAATCTCTGCAAACGTACATCACTAATGTAGATTGTTCGACCGCTTACGCTAAGGAAGACAAATTCCTAAATAACCCTACAGTAGCTTCCTCTGGAGTCTAACGCTACTAGAGGCACCATAATTACACCAACATGGAGGGAGGGGGAGATGAGGGACTCTTCTAACCTATAAAACAAGATGAAAGAGGGTGTTCGCTCGATAGAGAGCATTTGAGGGAATATTGGGAAAGGTTTCTGTTGAAATGTTGCTGCAATGCAACTGGCATACACATGGGATAAAGTAGGATGTCAAACTAATGATATCTTGATGCGTAGAACTTCTAAATACATCTCGTACTATTAACTCACATATGTCTTCGTTGATTCTACGCCACAAAAAGGAGTTATTAGCAACGACCATTAAGTCGACATAGCGTCAAAGAATTTGCATTCTCGTTGGATTCGCGTTGTGGATGCCTAAGATGGAATGAAGGAGCGATACTCAAACCCTAAGGCAAAACCAATAGAAATAGCGTTCGTAATTCGAACTGTGCCCTCACGACACATTGCGGTCGGAATCACAGTAAGGAGAATTAATTACTTTCTCGCAAGTGACATGCAACTCTTAAAATCGCTGAAATACGAGGAAACGTACCTGAGGTAGTGGATAGTTTATAAGTATTTGTACGTTACCGAGAACATTAGTGTGGAGAACGCAGTGCCTTATTTCGTTTGGCTCTTCATGTGCATAGTCATCGAAATATTGTGTGATTTTTTGTATTATCTTCGGCTTATTGTATTTGGAAGATATTTGGAATATCTACAAGTTTAAAAAGAGATCATTTATAAATTAACAGAAGAAAATTTGGAGAGAAATGATAATCAACAAATGGTAATTCCACTATAGTACTATAGTATAAATCACAATTGTTAATTATAATTTCTCTACAATATGGAAAGTTTCTTTTTTTCTCGATAATTTTGGCGGAATTGAGTTCCGTCTTCCTCAGAAGATTAGTTAATACTGACTATGTATAGATATAGTATATGAAAAATGGCATTCACATTGTACATTTTTTAAGCTTTCGGCCTACTCCGAGGCCTTTTTCAGGTCAAACTGAACGGTCTTGGGCACGGAATGGTGTACGGGGAGATGAAAAATGGTGAGGGAAGGTACAGGGAATTATGGGAGGGGAATTAAATATGGCGGTTAAGGGTGGGAATTTTAAAGGATCGGAAACCTAGGATATATGCGGATTCGCGAATTTTCATCTCTATCTTGGTCGCTGAATCGGGTAGGGTTTCTAAAATTGATAGGGAAAAAAATTGTCGAATGACAGTTGGTGTGAAGTTGCATGTGAAGAAATAGGAAGACAAGAGAGTGAGATAGAAGTACAGGAGTAGCGGAGATTATTCATTCGAATGGATAGATGGGTAATTCACTCGTCTATGTAAAATAAAAGGCATATTTTGCATGACAAAATATAGATAATGTTTTTCGAGGGGCAATTAGCATGGAAATGGGGCGAAGGGGCAATGAGGAGGTATACGAGCGTATACGAAGGTATATATTCGAAGTTTTAACTGCTGAAAAAGCGACTCCTGCTGGGATTAATCGTCGTTTAAAAGCTGTTTATGGTAACAATGCTGTTGGGATGTCCTTGTTAAATCGAGAAAGAATAAAATTTCCTGGTATCGAGTTTGGAAAAGCCATAATTGTTGATAACATACGGACGTCCGATCCCTGCAACAGACGATAAAAATCACCAACTCGTCGATGATTTGATTAAAAATGATTGGCGAATCACTCAAAAGCGTATCTTTAAACATATTGGTCGATTTTGCCGTATTAAAGACAGCCTGGCGCCAATTATCTTGCAATATAACAACACTCGTTCACCCATGCCGTACGCAAATGGAGAGGCTCTGCGAAACCTGAAATTTGAACCGTTTCCACACCCTCCTTATTTCTCCTATCTTGGGCCTTGCGATTTTTAATATTTCCTCAACTTAAGAGACACCTAAAGGGTAATCATTATACCTCGGACGATGAGGTGAAGTCACTTTATAAGTCCTGATTGGAGAAATCCTGCGTTGATATAGAACTAGAACACGTCTCCATACTTCCGCTCCTCAAAACACTGAATGAATCTAACGACCTCAAACCTGCGCATGCGTGAGGGGGAATGTTACTTCCACCTGCCACCAGGAGTGCTCCTGAACGTCATTTTGTTTGTGTTCAACAAACATGTGTGCATTACCTTTCAACCTACCCTCGTATATTATAACAACATCCACTACTGAGTCGGATACTCTTTGATTATCATCGTGGTATCTTCTTGAGCACCATGAATTGGCATGTTGCTGCATGAGGAGATATTCCTTTTATTTGCGAAGATGTTAATGCCAAGAGTTTGTTTTATGAAAACTTTGGCAAATTCATTCATTTAAAAAGGAAATGCGATGCGATCAGCAACAACATTTCACGGTGGCCGATTGGAAACAAAAGTGTAGTGAGACCGTGACGTAAGGCACCAGGTAGTCCGTAGGGAAATCACCCCCTCGAAAGGACCTCTCATAAGCAGTGCCGCAGCACTGCAAGGAGGAGCCGCTGGCTTTAAAGCGTGGCAAGCGATGACATACGAACCATTCAAACTTCCCTGCGAATTGGAAGCGAACACCGTGAGAAAAACGTCACCTCCTTCTTACCGAGAATTCAATGACGATGGGTGGTGCGTGAGCTTGAGACTCAAGGGCTTCCTGCCTCTCCCTCCCTCTCTTCACCCCCCCCCACTGTCTTCCGGAACGGCACCGTTCAAGAATCTATTCCTTAGCTAGTAGACGGACTCGTCAACTCAAGAGAGTTGACGATGACGGGGAGCAATTTCAACGGATTTGAATAAATTGATGAGAATCACATCAATGTTATTGATTTACGACACGCACGTACGCACCTTTCGGAAGGAAGGTGATGTCCTTAGATTCGGATTGAAATCTGAATGAAATTTTTAAAAATTCATTTTAGAGGTTTAAGGGTCGAATAATGCAGCCTCCAGACGAGGGATGATCGATTTTGAAGCAAACATTAGCTCAGTTTTATTGCTACTTTAAAAGATACCATTGTCTCCGAATGGATGGGGAAAGGGTGGATATGCTGGAGGAAATAAAATACTGGGTTTATTGTACGAGTATGTTTATCGTGGTGTCGATTTTTAGGTTTGGATTTGATAGGATAGGCAAAAAAAATATATAGCTGTTCAGTTGCTTTCCAGCCCTCAACGGTGGATTACTTGCTGATAATTCTCTCCGATATCGCGAAAAATATAAACACATTAATGTAATGAGACAACACTCGAACGATAAAATAATTTGTTGTTCGATTTCAAATAATGCGTGTAGGATCGATTGAATAATCTATAAATGACTACTGGTATTACTTCTTCGCACAGTTGAAGATATACCTTCAATAACTAATGTTTAAACTATTCCCATTCAATGACCTAAACGTTTATTATGCACTTCAAAGCATAAATAACCGCAAAGATATAGGATATATGAGAAATAATAATCGCCGCGCTACGAGCTCTCTATCCAGCAGTGTGTGCAAGGAAATACCGTCCGTGAAACACGTAATCTTGGATTTTGTGTTCATCTAATATTTAAAAAAAAAGGTATTTTGCGTTTATGGACCCCACTAACTAGTCATTTTTCACAAATGCGTAAAATGCAATATACGTAATGGGGAAGGCGAACTTCAATTGTCCTTTTTCGATTTAATAGAGAATCTTTACCATCCAATATTTCATCGTCGCCTTTTCCTAACGTAAACAACAATTTTCGTACGTTGACCAAATGTTTGAGTAGATGAACTCCAATAGTATTGACTTATTGAGTGATTTTATACCTCTTAATATCTTTTCAGAATAAGAAGAGCAGTTTGTGGCATGAAATGATCGGTAACTCCTCTACTTTAAATGCAAAAAATATTTTTAGTGTATAAATTTAACGACATCATGAGAATAACAAATTATGCATCTGGAAATATCGTTTATATAAAATAAATGAAGTGAATATTGTTAAATTTAACGCTTTTTGAAATTATATAAAAATAACTTTGTGCGGCGGCCTATTGTACCATGGAAAGAAGCCTCTTGGACTTCAGCACCGTCGCCGTCAGTATCATAATCATCATATCTTAATGCTAGATTAAGAGAAAGACAATACGGTTTTATTTTAAGTACTCTTTTGAAGGAAATATGGTGATTGAGCAGGTTTAAAAATACTGTCAAATTGAAAATTGCATATATTATTAAAGATATGCGTATATTTCTGCCCAAATTGAAACATGCGTATTAGCCTCACAAAAAAAAAACAAATTTGTGTCAGATAAAATCTAATGAAGATGATATTCACGAAACTCAACATGGAAACACATTCGACCGATTACTCATCACGACTCATTTCCCTGATGTGCTTTAAGGCACTTATTCACGATATATTTTCCATTAACCTTATGCAGCACGATACTACCAAAATGTTTCTGCTGAGATCGATTTTTCTGTAGAACTGAATATGAAATCGCACGTGGGGCGATCATTGCAATAACATTTTTTTGATGAAACCTTCAATTCATATCACTCGGTGAATTTGGCGAGCACAATCCTCAAATATTTGACGATACAATATTCAAGAGTTTTGTTTCTTTGAATGTGGTATATCCTCATAAATTCTCTCTCTCTCTCTGAATGTGGCATCTCATTTCTGTTCTTTGAATATGACACAACATTAAATCAGAAAAGAATCTATAGAAGAAGTTTAAGATCGATATTGTAAGGGCTGCAATGCAAAGGATGGCCTTCGAGAAGTGGGAGCGTAGGCATCGCAGTGGACGCGCCTGCTCACCTGCTTTTAGTAGCAGTTGTGCCTCGTGGGAAGCGTCAGCAGGGAGATGGCGCTTGTTCTGACTCGCTGGCCTTTACTATTGCTGATAAAGTGATCCAACTATTTTTAAATGTAAAATCGGACCAACCAGAGGGAACATTGACAAATAGAACTCCATCAACCTAATCTATTGTTCACATGGGGTTAATTCAGCCATATATGCTACTAATTTCATTTAACTCTATAACTCTCTTTCTTATAAATTGAAAAACGAAATTTCAAGCAGCATACGAAAAGTGAAGAATCAGGCGTGATATTGTGGAATCGAGACATAATGAAAACTTTGTTGCAATTTTCCACAGTTAAAACTTTATTGCCGACCATGGTTTCGATACACTGTATCATCTTCAGGTGAGAAGATGAATACTACTACTACTACTACTACTCACCTGAAGATGATACAGTGTATCGAAACCATGGTCGGCAATAAAGTTTTAACTGTGGAAAATTGCAACAAAGTTTTCATTCAAGCAGCATATTGACGGGTAACGTAGTTTCATGTAACCTAGTCGTACACGACAAAGTTATTAACGTCCTAGTTTCATGTTATTTAAATAAAAAAAATAATATCATGTAACAGAGTATTCTAAACAATCGTGTTCAGCCAAAGTAGATGCAACGTAATTTAATGAATGTACGTTAGGGACTTTCATGGGGCCGTTGAGGTTTTAAGGGCAAATTTCATCTTTCATGAATTCGCTGAACAAGTCGTCGTCGTCGACAGGCGAGTATGTAGGTCGAAGCCGCTGGTGATCGGCACCCGTTGGGTTTATCATTCCTCCACAATTTTAAACGCGTTGGCTGCTTTGGAAGGGTATGCTATGAGAAATCGTAGTGGGAAGAATTTCAAGTCCTTGAGACCAGGAGCGATGCTAGCTGAAACCAGTCAGGTCGACACCTCGTCGGTCTGAACATCTGTAGCGCACACATCTCCTTTGCTGCTGCATGCGACCATGCGACAACAGTGATCAGATAGGCAGAGAAATCCGCGACGGTGCAGACGGTCTAGGCAGGTGTATGAGTGACTGTCTGCGGCGTGATGCTGCACGCCTTCCATTCTACCGGTTCTCTCACCCCGCTGCCATTTTTCGAATATAATGATAATTGCAAACCCTAGCATGCCTACTCCTTCCGCTTTCAAGTGTGTCTCTACTGACGCGCGGAAATAGTCATGACTTGAAATTGTTCGACAAAACATTATAAAATGCAAAATAAAAAAAAGGTTTTTTGTTCATTAAGGAATTTCATTTCTGTATGTAGCCCAAAATTATTAAAACTTCCTATTTTTATTTATATTTTGGATCATTTTATTTTGCTAAGAGGATTTTTAATGTTTTTAAACGTGATTGGGTGACAGTAAACAAATCATTTTCGCAGGACAGCCATCGACAGTTAAAAATTTTAATTTTTAGACATGATTCCCTATGAGTTAAAAATATATCTATCTATCTTTATATATCTATAATAACTCAATTTGGAATATGTTAGCGCATAACTATGAAATCTGTAGCTAACACGAAAGTAATGACGATGCGAGTGGAGAGGTTTTGTGTTCCTTCGTCTATTTCTCTGTCGTGAGCACGCTGGTTGATGGCAAAGGACCCCGCGCGAAGGCTTGTACCGAGACACTTGAGGTGGAGAAGATTTGGTTGACGGGCAATAATTAAAATGAGTTAAATTTTTCCAGTCTATGCACTTTTTAATTAAATGAAACCGCAGTTGCAAAAAAATAACAGCGAAAAATCTTCTCACTGAAAAGAAGAGGAGTATTAGTTTTTTCCTTTGTTTTACTTTTGTCTTCATTTGTGCGAGGAAGTGTATTCGTCTGTTCAGGGATTCTTCTTTCGATTATAAATCACGTTTAAATTCTTAGATTAGTTTCCATAATGTACTCTCTCGTATTAGTTCATTTAGTCTTTCTTATTTAACATTAATCTCGGAAGTTACTACTTTTTTCACGTAATGGTCAAGGGAAGTCCACTTAAAGAGGTATTAAATCACTCAATTTTGAAGATCAAAGGTCGCGAATAGTCATGCTTTTAACGAATAGGTAATTTTAATGGTGTTCTATCCTCGAAATAATTTTAAAGTTGGATCTTATCTCCAAGTGCCTTTCAATTTCCTTTTATGTAATCCCCCTCGCAAACCACCCATTTACTCGTTCCACTCTATAAATACCGGTCTAAGAGGTTATCCATATACTATATTGAACATCCCTTGAATGGATTTCCCCTACTCTTACTCCACCAAGAAATAACGTTAATTCTGAAAAAATAAGTCAGAGACAAACATTTTCATTTGAACACACTTGTCTAGTTGAATCAAAGGGAGAATGATTCATAACGAATGGAATTTATTGCATATAATATGACTATTATTTTAGTGGTAGAATACCGGTTTATGGGGGCGGGCTTTGATGAATTCGATGCCTGACGACCGCTGTACTTCTAAGGCCTTACAGCCACGACATCGATTATCCAAGGGTCTTGTGCTGCATAATGCAATAACTGATTCTACTATATATCTCTGCATACTTCATACTTCCCTCAATTTCATCCAAGAGCGTCTTCCTTGACCAAGATGAAGGTAAAGATCCCTGTGAAATTACTTAGAGTAAAATTGTTACAGAATAAAAATTTCCATGACAAAAGAAACCTTCATACCTCGTATATTTCAGTAAATTGAGGTTGGAGCTGTGGAAGAGGATGATTGAATGCCGTTCGTGGAATGTTCTCAGAGTGCCGTGGCGACAGAGAACGGGAGTTGAATTGGCAAGATTGGAGCATTTGAGATGTCAGGATGATGTGAGTGGAAGCGAATTTATAAGGGAGGCGTTGCTAAGGATTCTGATGTTCCATGGAAAACATTTTAACCTTTTACAAAAGAAAACTGTCATCTAACCCAAAAATTAATATTGCTAAGAGAGAGAAGGGGTGCTGCGAGGGCTAGGCAGAGTTGGGAGAGGAGGGCCGAGGTCTTACCTGAGACAGGAGGTTTTGGAATGGAAAATGGAATGTGGCAATTACTCTTAAATTAGTAGTTTTGACCCTTCCCCGCATTTTTTGCCATGGCCTGCGCCAAGCCCGCTCTGTGCAAGTGCCTCCCATCGCTCGCACTGGAGTCTCTTACACGCCTCAAACGTCATCTCGTGATCAGGGGATAAATATCTGACGAATCACTCATATAGCATGAATACATGTTTTAGGTCTCCCCCCTCACCCCTTCTCCCGTCGCTTCCTTTGCCCCCCTCCCGTGCAGATTGGTGCCTTTATGGATGAGGCTGCGGATCGTCTCGTGTTGATATTCCCCGAATTAAGTTCATTCGAATTTTAAGATGGGGTACTCATTCCATTTAAAAGACCTCGCGGTGGCAGCAGCGGTTGGTTTGAAGTCCGGTCCTCCCCCCTCTCTCTCCGCAATTCGAGAATTTATCTCAATTCCAACCATCTCACTTTCATCCCTCAAAGCTAAAAGTGAGGGTAAAATGTGCTTTAGTAATACCAACGAGGGTCAACCAAGAGAGCTAAGATGTCGGCATGGCGGCGGCGTGAATCAATTCAAGAATATAAGGTTTCACCTGGAAAAGTATGGAAGAGTTCGCAAAAAACTCGATAATAATTGTTTTAATATTTACCAGTCAATAAAAAATAGCTCAAAGTTCTTAAAAAATAGTATATGAACAGCTCTAGATCTACTTGAAAGTGATTCATGCCGCGGTTACACTTTGTCTTTTTCATTTTCCCTAGGGGGTCACCTCCGAAATCTTTAATGGAAGATGAGTAATATGGCAGAAAAAAAGAATGGCTATGCGTGTATTCCCACTGTTCTAGTGGTCTAGATAATCCCCAGCTTCAGTTCATCATGGGTGCTTACACAATCAGCCGTTGCTCTGTACAATATTTCCACTGCCGAAACACGACTCTTTAAATGAAAGGATTTCTTTTTGTTTTTTAGAATACATCGTTAAATGATACCTTGAGATCTAAATTTGAAAATTTCTTTATTGCTTTTTCTCGGTCGTCCACGGTTTTAACGTGCTACCAAAATTTTTCAAAAGGTGAAACCTTTTCAAAGACATGTGATTCTTTAATTTCTACTTTTCATCCTAAAAATACGACGCATGGCCAGAAAGTAACTTAAGTTTTGGCCTACCTTGGCGGTGGGTAGGGCTAGAGCCACCACCTTGGTGTGTAAATCTCCCTACACTCAGTACACATCCTTCTGTGGTAAAGTTGTGTAGATTGTGGTTCTTCTGCTTTGCTCACATTGTTAACTGTTAAAATGTGCGCTGCATTTGGAAATCCCGCGAGTTATGAAGTGTACGATGTGTGATTTGGGATTTTTGGTGGCAAAAGAACTATGAGTAATTGAAATACATACTCGTATGATGTCAGCTCTAGATGCAACCTAAATTGAAATAACTGCAATTTTGTCCGCATTGTATCATGATTATGACTTGTTCTGAAATATACGATGCTTTATTTTATACGTGTTTTCTGCCGTTTGTGACACAAATGAGGTAAACATTTAAGCAACTCCATTTTATTTTCACAACATTTTAAAATAAGTTCACAGACTAAGATAAGATTAAATTATCATATAAGGATGCAAGAATGGCCACGAATTTTTTTTAAAGTTATATTTTTCCTAAAGAAACTGCTGTCAGCGAACAAGATCCACGCGTGAGTGGAACTCCCGAAGTGAGTGTGAGGGAGAGACGACGGCCCCTCCCACGCATGTGCAATGACCACTCTTTCGGAAGGCTTTGAAAGCACTTGACGAGGGAGACCTCAAGAAAGGGATTATGATCCCAGCGACGCCGACACTCGACTATTCTATGCTCTGGCCCAACTGGATTTTGAAGCCTGAATCATTCACAGTGCCACATTCTCTTTATGCATTCTACGCACTCTTCATCGAAGCGTACACAAATTATTTTGAGGATTCGATCTTATTTCAAAGTGCCTCTCTCATATTTAACTCTGAATATAATTTCATACTTGTATGACGTAGTGATTTGAATTTCTCCTCGTGTGGTCGAATTTATGCATCTTGCATAAATTCGACCACATTTATGCATATTGCTATGCATCGTTCTCCGTCACCCTCCGTGCATTCCTTCAACTTCAAAGACTTCAAAGAAGATACTATTAATCCTTTCTGGATTAGTCTGTTTTCCATAACCATCGCAACCTGGAGCAACAGGGAAATTTGGGAGTTATTTTACTGCTAAAAAAATGGGATATTATTTTTCATAAAATGAAAACACTTGGACGACTTGTTGAACAATTGTACATGTAACATGCAAAAGTTGATAGGCATTCTTGTTTTTTGCATGTATATTGTGTAGTTTTCAAATTCCATGGCATTAATTATTAAAAGATAAGTATCATATGCCTCTTAGAAACTCTTGAGTTCATCCGCTTCGAATTCTACCAATATCAGCGACGACTCCTTGAAGGATCCTTTAAGCTGTTTCGATTTCCAACGATTCCTTGGAGAATACTTCAGAGTCTTCCGCTTCCCAAGGTCGATTGGGTGCAATTTATTTTCTGCCTTAAAAAAAAATATATGAGAACTTTGGTTGGGAAATTTAGATAACTGGTATGCATAAAATTTTGCCCTTCGGATCCTCGAGCGATATCTACCGGAGGGAGTGTATCAGTGAATTGTCAGAGTCAGTCAGTTTATGCTTGGAACTTGGAATGTTCGGCCACTCCGGGAACTTAGGAAACTGCAAAGAGAATGTAAAGGTATTAATGCGTAGAATGGAGTCGGACATCTTGTGAGTGAAAAGTGTAAGCGAAATGGCCCGAAGACGCAGCTACAAGAGCATTCACGTAGACGTCAGGAATGAGATTGTGAGGGTGGAAATTATGCCACTGAAGAGTGCTTCAATGAGAGTGTGGTGGAAACCGGAATGAACTACAATCGAAGGAGAATGAAAGACGCTCTCTTTAGAAGTCGGGAAGTTTAGTTATAAGTTGCGGTGAAAGCATGAAAGAAAGTAAAACGAATAAAGGTGTAAGGCAGTGGTCCTATTTATTGCCAGTAATATTTCAAAGGTATGTTGAGTAGGTTATTCAACGAGATTAAGGAACAGATAAAGGATGAGTACATTGCGATTATCGGGTGACATAACTACTTATACTTGCAGGGAAGGATAGAGATCTCACATTGTAAGTGGACAATATGTAGATGTAGAATCTAGAGTAATCCTAAAGATTAACGAGTCAAAAAATAATGTATTGCTCTCCAGTCGAAGTGCGGAAGAGAATCTGTAATTAAAATTAGGGAGAGACACACTGGAAGAAGTGTCATTCGTTCAGAATTATGTGTGGTCACTGCTTTTCTACGAATGTAAGCATTGGACGATAGAAGCAGAAGATAGAAATGTAAATCTGCAATTAAATACAGAAATGTTATTGTTAAACAGAGTAACAAACAAAGAAGTTATTTGAATAGTGGGCGAAGAGTGCGGCCTAAGTAGGATACTTTGAAGAAGAAACGGCAACTTGATTGGGCGTCCAATGAGGCACGAATTTTTGCTGAAACCTGAAGAAATTGAAGATGACATAAAGGGTAATAAAAGGAATAACCTGTCAGCGTTAATGCATAATTGACAGTTTATCAAAACACGAGTATCATAACTTAATGATAGCAAAGAGTAATGTCAGCGATGTTTCCTTGGAGACCATGGCCGTGGAGAATAAAAATTCTCGTCCAATCTCTAAGGTTAGTCTATCATCATTTACAAGAAGGTTTCCAAGAAATTGTTAAGTAAAAAAGCTTGTACTACTTGAATGGAGCTGGTGATGGGAACTTTGAGGAAGGATGTTAAGGACGAATTCGTCAAGATGTTGATATTGGTAGTGATTGTGTATGGCGCGTTAGTTTTGCCATTGAAGCAAGTGAGAGGCGTAGATGGAGGATTGGAGGACTTTAAGATGTGTTTTGGAGATATATGTAAATGGTAAAATTTTCAAAAGTAAAAATAATTGAAGCCTTATCATCATCATTCATGGTGAGTAGGAGTGAGGTATTTTTAAGAGATTCAAAAAGGCGAATTCAGAGCAATTTAATTGGGTATATGTTGCTGAAGTTTGTGATTGGATGGTGAACTTCATGCAAGCAAGGTACAGCCTTGGAATGATTAAGATTATTGGAAGAAAATGAGGGGAGGTAGAATGTATGCGAACTTGAATAAGGATTTATGTTATTGTGCGGCATCAGGTTGTTAGAAGAGGCTAATGAATGTGGAGGTATAATGTTGAATCCATCAAAAACCTATATTTAAACGGTAGACTACCCAAAATCAATCATCTAAATGAAACTGCTGACAGTTAATGGGTATACTTTTACTAATATGAGTAAAATTCAAGGATTTACCGTTTTATTATGCCTATTTTGTGATGAAGTGAATTGTAAACATATTTATGTGAGAAAATAATCCCTTTAAATGCTTTCTTAGAGTGTCTTTAAAAATATCTTCTTGCCCTTAAATTTTTCAATGCAACGAACCATCGGGCACCTTTTTTGGCTCTCAATCAATTACGATCCTCACTGAAACCCATAGTGTGAGGTCCGCCCCGTCGACGCTGACTTGAAACCGAAGAGGGAATGGTCCTGGAAAAATACGTACCTTCGGAGAAAGAGGAATTGAAACAAAATTTATTATTAGTAGATTCGACTATTATGTCAATTCCTGTAAGGTTGCCTAGTTTTGAACATTGAATATTAAACATAAATTCAGTGAATGTTGTGAGAAGACTTCGAAATTCGATTGCCCATTTGCCGCACCTCTGGCTGAAAGGAGGCCAAAGCCATTAATGGTGTTTCCCCAGCATGCCCCTAACTCCAAAAATTGAAGTCCCTCCCTAATTTCCAAACTTGGCAGGCCGTGTAACAGACTTGGGCTGACTTCAAGGGCTCCTGATGATGAATCGAGAGTTGGTTGCCCTTCGCAAATGGCCGATAATCAATGCATGTTTGGTACTTACGTGAATAATAAAAACAGGTTTACCCACAAGGTAATAAAGATTTTTTGCCAGACGGACATAAATGCAGGAAAGCATGTCTCACGCTAATTTATTGCTTTACTTCTCGTAAATTGAGTTTTCCACAAAATTCCATACTGTACAAGTACTATTACCAGTGCTTAGTACTGGAGCCAAATTTACAGGATACTAAAATAACTTTCTATTGTATTATGTACTTGGTATATACTAATCAAATGGCTATTTCATTAAACATTTTTTCTATTCCATCTTCGGAAGTCGTAATTTTTTCCCTCTGCGTGCGTGACAATTATTATTTCAACCCGTCAAGCATTTGGTCACTCAGTAAATAGTTTATGCAGTGTTTTTTTTTGCTCCTAACTGGGTAATATTTTCCCATGTTTCCTTAATTCAATTTTTACTTTAGATACTGCTCAGCTATTTATCAATTTATCTTTAGATTGGTCATTTTGTATTTGAAGATATATTCTCAAAATTTATAAAAGTTCTCTCCATAATTAAAAGACTAGTTTCGAAATAAAATTAAATTTAAATATATATATATATATATATTTTTAAATCAACCCTAAAAAAGAAAAACTAACACTGTCACACTATTTCAGTATGCATGCATAAGCTAATGATGCATAAGTTAATGCTTATCCATCTGTCGTAACAGATGCTTGAGGATTGAATATATGTATTTATTTTTTAATATGAATAAAGTTAGCAAAAAATGCATTCTCTGTTTCAATTTTCTTGTACTTAGGTTTGAAGAAGGGCTATGTGAAATGAAGGACTATTTCAGTCAGACTCTCGCCAAGCGTAATCGATAAATTTATATGTATATTTGCATATATCTATTCTTTGATTATTTTGCATTTTTATTTGTGAGTCATAGATTTATATCAATTAAACGTTAATGCTTTAATTCACATCTCATCTATATATTTTACCGAAGTAAAATTTAATCTTCGATTCTAAGACGACGTCCTAGAATATCCTTTCCAGAGGACTCGTAGTTTTTGCAGCATTTGTATAAATTATTAATGATTCATTTATAGACATCATATGATCGCTTAAACGCCGAAAGCGAAAGATTTAATCTTCAAATTTGCTGTTCATGCTTTTGGATTCTTAGCTCATCCAAAGATAGGATGGGAGCCCAAACACAATGAAGTTAAAGAATTATAGGAATTGGTGGAGGTGGTATTTTAAGATTCTTCTTGGATGAAGAGCTTCTGTGTTCAATTGCTATGTAGTATAATAATTACTGAGTAGATAAAAATAGGAACTATGACGAACAAATCTAGTAATAAATAAAACTCGTATATTTTAGTCGATTCTGCATTAAATGCATCTCAGAGATATTTTTTCATAAAAATCGTAACGATTGATGCATTCCTGAAGTGTTTATCAATTGTTGTTAGCAATTGCAATTTTTTTGCCTCCCATCATCTGATAAAATCACTTTCTCTTCATGGATATAAGACGTATATTTAATGATGAAATAGTTTGCCCTATGCTTCCCCATTAAGAAAGGATTTCCAATAACAGGTTTCAAAGGAAATGCAATCATACGATAAAAAATGAAAATGGCTTTGTTGTAGGCTTCACCGATGGCAGACAGAGTTTTGTTCACGTATTTTGTGATTTTGTGTTTGAAATTTAAACAAAAAATTCATCATAATAATTGTTTGTTCTTTTCTGTTACAGGTGAGTTGCATTTTGTTGTCTATCCTCTGAAGAAGGAATAGGAGTTTATTGTAAGTACAAGGAGATATTCAAATTACATGCGAAATGAATAAATACTTTGTTTATGTCCATTGAATTTTGCTTTAGACGAATTCAACAAACATTCCCACTTCGTTATAATACACTCATTACGCCTTTTCTCGAGTGCACGCACGAAAACCATGTGCGCTCGCCATTTTGCGTGATTCGACTACATTCGTGACGTTGAGTCAAGCTAATGAGTGATGCACGTGCGCGTCGTGATAAATGGCTAAATTTCCCCTAAAAGTTATTTGTAGCTGGCTATATATTTATTTTCATCTCAGATTCTTTCACACGTAGTTTCAATATAAACTGCATTAAATTGATGAACATACTGTGAATGTACCAAAATTAATGAGTCGGAAACACATAACATCCCTTGGTTTATTTTCTCATTTAAATAAACATTGTTATGCGAGTCAGGAACCTGCTGGTGTTTGTTTAATGCTTTTCACTCGTCTGGATTCTCAGCCCTTTTCGATCAAACTAATTTTTTCATTTGCATTTTAATGATCAGTTTGATGAAATAATTCTCTTGAATAATGTCATTTGCTTTTGAAATGACGTTGGACTGAGAAAGCGTGAATCACTTCGCCTGTGGAATGTTAATTAAAAGTCCGTTAAAACAGTGATATGCATAATGATTCCGCACCAAATTAATTTATTTTCCAGTCTCTTCGGTACTCATATATTTTGTATATTTAAAAAAAAGGAAAACGCACCATGATGCATTTATAAAGCGATGCGACCTCCTAAACTCTCTTAAATAAGGGTATTTGATGGTGGGGTAGAATCCTTCGTCCCTGCCCTACTCATTCTCCTTTCCTCACGACAATATATCCCTCTGTATTTTAAACGCCTATCTCATTTCAGATGTTTTAGGGCTTTGTAATGGGAGGATATACTATCAGGGATGTAACCATCTTTTACTTGTGGGACATATCCACAACATTAAAATATAGGCAATAGTACATTTATAGGTGATTGAACATAGTTGATCTTCTTCCTTTCGGCATTTCCAGCTTGGTATTAAACGAGCTTTAAAAATTGAGTCAGGGGTCTGCATATTAATCCCGTCTCATTTTTGAATCATTCATATTTTTCCGCTGTTAGAAACACCGCTCATTTCCTCTCCTTCAATTAATCTAGGAAAAGCTTCCGATTGGTGTAACCTGTTACCCCTTCCCCCTCTCAAGCATTATCCTTACAATTTGCAGGAAATTTCGTCTTGAAATAGATAAACCAAAGGTACCCCGTAACTAGAGAAACAGACGTAGCGCCAATTATTTCTGTTTTAACTCTGCATGAGTGCGAGCTTAATAGCGCTTAGGGAGACTGTCAGGCCTGTTGCGTATTTATTATTTTAATCCTTAAGAGTAATCATGTACAGCGTCTTTTCTCTGCCTATTGGCTTCTTATTGGAAATGTGAGTTTCAGACGTAGATTACGGATTATATTTATTTGAGATCTCTTGCCAGGGCTGGTGTCCTTAGTTTCTCTTAAGATAGTCTCGAAGTCATGTTGGATTAAAGTCTCACTATGGCGCGCGCTCTTTTTCGTTGAGGATTGAGATGTAGAAGGCAAGAGAGTAATGTTAAGTATGTATGGGATCAATGTCAAAATTGTAGACTTCGACCCTAATGCGGATCCGCATTTGAATATTACTAGGGTGTGTGCTTGTGAATGCGATCCTCATTGCTCAATAAGAAATGAAATACATTGCATAGAATTGGATTGGATTCGTTCCCTACATTGGATACTCGAAGTTTCGGCATTTGAAGAAAGCACTGCAATTGACGCGACGAAGACGAATGACTTTCTATTCTTATTCTGCGAGTTCCTTCGATCTTCAATCCTTTCTTCAGCCTACCAACAATCTTCCCGTAATAAACGGAGACTATTTCTTATCTTACTTAAGCTTGCAGAACTCATGAATGAAGCATTAATTTATTGAATCAACTCAGCGCCAAATTTGGCTTTGGTCATGATGTAATTCCATCGGTGCAGTTTTTGCAGAGGGAGGTTGGAAAAGGCCCGCTTCATGTGCTTACGGGGTAATTGGAGGGTTTTACGAAATCCTTATAACTGTGTAGTTGTGGTTCGTCATGTAGTTTCAGAACTGTGACTGATTTTGCCTTGGATGCTGGAAAGATACGAACTCGTGTTCTTTTTTCCGTCGGTAAACTCTCTTTACTAAATAAACTTCTTATTCAAGAATATTTTCATGAGCTGATGCGAATTGCTCACGGCTGACTCCGATCGTAAAGTTCGTGTCACCCTGACTTGTCATCGCTTTAATGTTTGGCGCACTTGACCGTGCGGGAGAACTCTGGTTTGTGCCCGTTTTCTTTTTAATCCATCCCATTAGAATTCTCCGCGCCACGGAGTCACCTGATGGACCCGTGTCAGATGGATTTGGTACAGAGATGAAAGGGCAATTTCCCACATGACTTTTTCCTACTAGTCTATTTGCGCTTGGTCACCAAACCCTTCGGCTTACGTTACTTCCGAATGAATGACTGCGCAACGCGTCACATATAAATATCACAGAGCATGTAAACGTGACCTCGGCACATTTGATTTTCTCCTACGAGAGAGTTAGTGAAAATAAGGAAGCGTCAAAGATTTGTCGAAATGCAATGATATATGAGTGTGCTGATTCAGAATATCGCGATGGAGATTATCCTCTAGAAAAACAATGGTAGGTGGAAGATGAAAATTGCTCATCTAGAAATAATCAAATCGTGAGCATATTCTGGTTTTCATGGACACATTACGCGCAGGTTTATAATGAACAATGCATTATCTAGGCATGCGGGGGCATGCTGATTGTAAAAGGAGGACCACACAGTGCACTATTGGGAAAGCCGAAAAAATATGACTGCGTGAGTTGTTTTCCGGTCGCTCCCCTCTCCGTTTGAGCAACTAACCGGGCCAAGAATAAGTGGGTCAAGTTTTACAAGGGCTTCTTGATATTTTCTATTTTGGAAGGTTTCTGTTCATATGACGGAGAATGAAATATTGTATTTAACTTTATGTTGCTTATGGGTATAATGAATGGAACATAAAAAATCTAAGCACTCTTACGGTACATAAGGGAAAACAATTATCGACTCTTTAAAACAATTACTTTAAAAATAAGTATTCATCCTTAATCCTCATTGAAAGAAATAATTAATTAAAAACTTTACACATTCTTTTCGTAGCCATTTAACATTAACTGAATTCCAAGCAGTATGGCATACGTATCCTCTAGTTATTCATTAGCATGTATAAACAAGTTTCCTGCGCAGATGTATTGGTGGCAGTGTTAATAGCATTATATTAAGATGCGTGGTTACACTCAAGAAAATATACAAGTTTAGATATAAAGTGCTATTGCTATTCCTAAGTAAGGAATGCCTTTTTTTACATTTCATTCAAACACGTGAGTGACTTTGAATTTGCTGGCATAAGAATACCGTAGTAATTCTTGTAGCGAAAAAAGTCCTCATTTCATTATAAACTGAAATCATTGAAAATTTTTCTCTAGACTCTGGATCTAAACTGTGAAGGGGGAAAAACAAATCCTTGATTAATGAATATCAGATGTTATAAAGATCTCTTCCTCAGTGGCTCATTTGTGAATTATATTAGTGAATTGGCATGGCATGTAACGCATTTTAATTGCCTGAAAAATCTAATATTTATTCCTGTGTGTACTGTTAACGTTCTAATCCCAGAGTAAGTGAACAGTCAATGGTTGAAATTCAGGCTCTGTTGAACTTTTCTAAGAGAACACCACAGTTGTACACACACGTACATATGTAACACATTAAAATATTTCTATGAATTCAATATATATTCCCATATGAGATGATAACGCTATCACCTAGCAAGTGAGATGTACCCGTTATATGTTAGCATAAAAGAATAGTATCGTCTCGGCAAGAGCATAGCTTGGAGCAGGAGGAGTAAATGACATCTTGATTAGAGTAATTAGACCGTGGTTCTATCCAATTAGGGCCACAGGACATCGTTGATTATAACGAACGCTGTAGCAAAACCATCGATTGCTTTCTTTTCTTGTGCGCCATTACCTCGCGCTCAACAGAAAACGTGAATCTTTCCCTTGTCCTTCGCTATTAAGGTGAATATGTTGAAGTCGGTGTCGAGTTAGGACGAGAAAGAGAGATTTGAATGTTTCAAATACATGGAGATTTAATTACTTTGATAGTATTCAATATTTGTAATTGGTGAAAATAATATTTGGAGGTGACTTGGTAGACATCTTTGCTGGATTAATTCTGCATAATATTGTGGAAAGAAATGCATACATTCTATAAGCTTCAACACCTCGAAAAATGCAGGTAATGATCGTTCCCACATGTTAATTGGAAAATTAGCAGATGTCAGTAGGTTGAAGGACCAAGGCGAACCAAAGTGGATGAAAAATTCTCGAAAAATTACACATTATTAGGATATAATTAGGAAAAATTCAATGTGAGATTATAATTATTTTATTTATTTAAAAAATCAGGATGATCCCAAAGTACCATAGAATAGTCTAACTCACCGATTTTGTGCCTGGAGAAAGTGAATTCAGTTTGATGATTCGTAACAAAATATGGAATTATATTTCTATTATTATATCCTCATGGGTATAATCGCAAAAGAATATCCTCTTCCAATGAAGCCATTTTAAAGTCAAGAAAACGAAATAAACAGCGTAAGGACCCCAAAGAACGGAAAAACAGCCTAAACAGGGGCAGAGTAAGCGAAAGGTATTATCATGGGATTTTTAATTCAGCTATTAACCCACCATTCGGAAATGACTGCATTAATTTTGGATATTTGTAGGAAACCAAAGGATAATTAGATAAACTGAACTTTTTCCTAGAATTCAGCAGGTGATGCAATAATATTGTAACTGCTACTGCTTATGCTATGGAATCAAGCGTACCGACCCAAAGTGATCAATTTTTAAACATGTGTGCTTCTTTTTCTATTTTTAATAATGATCCCAAGAATCACGTTAATTGCGAGGGAAATCTAACTTATTGTTCTACGTATTCCTGGGCATTTATTCTCCATATTTACCCACGACTATTTTGTGTTTAAGTCTTGGTGTTCCTTGGTGGTGACTCTGTCTCCTGCAGAACTCCGTTGCTTCCTCCCTGCGGTCAATCCTTCTCCTTAAACCATACGGTCATCCGCTTGGGTCACTCCCATCTCTCCCCTGGCGGCCCCCGCAACCGCTGCACAGCAGAACGTGGGCTGCGGGGCGAACTGCCTGGCTCCGAGCCCTCGACATGTGGGAGACCTCAATCAAGAGCAATTACTTCTGCTCCCTCCAGCACCTAGCTAAAGGCCATCTGTCCGACATCATGTTCATGGGGTGGGGAATATTTCAAATTAATATTTTTCTAATCCGTCAACACACAATATAAGTAATTTCATGTAAACGTCATTTAATTATACTAGTATATCTGTTTGAAGGGTCTACAGTTCAAGAAATATAATATTTATCGCTAAATTTAAAAATTGAAATGGTTTTCATTCCTTCACTTTCCTCTTCTTGCAAGTAATCATTAGATGATCCCAACACATTTCAGTTGTTTAACATGGTTGAAATTCCATACCAATTAATTAAACTATAACATATAACGCGTGAAATGGTTTGAATATTATGAATGATATGAAACTGGATGGATGGATGGATGTATGGATGGATGATATGAAACTGAACCCCTATTTTCTCACCAACTCAAAATTTGCCTATTTGAATACTTAACGAACTGGTTTCAAATTATAAATTAATTGAATTGCTTTTTAAACACTGCTTAGTAAAATATTTTATGATTCTTTTCAATTAGTGTGTCTTGTTTTCTTTCATTATGTTTACTACTCGTATCTGTTATTATGTTAAGACAACTTTATTATTTGTGAGTTGTTGGTTCCATCTATTGCTATTGTCGTACTGCAAAGAAGGGTATTTTACTTATATTTTGGTAGTATAAAAGAATCTGGATGAATTTATATAATATATTTAGCTAAGTAGCCATTTAATTCCAGTTAATCCAAATGCTCTCTTAAGTTTTAATTATGTTACTTCGTTCCCAGTTATCTCTTGCATTGAATGACTGCGAACAAAGTGATCTGCACTTGTCTGATTTTCTTTAAAATTTCCTGAAATCACAAGTCATTTTGTTTTGTGCCTCAAAACTCAAACTGTGCTTAAACAAGTCCTTAAAATCCGAAGTGTTCGGTGGGTCAAGGCTCAAAACCTTAATCAATTGCCCAAAGAGAAGAGATCTGGCATAAAAGGTAAGTGCCCTTGAGCCCTATACATTGCGTTCCGAACGTGGCGTTCGACAAATGACCCCTGGGTCACGGAGGCGAAGGGTGAAAACCCCAAGTAGGCTCGCCGAGCCGATACGAAGCGCACCATTTGGCCGAGAAAACGAGCGCCAACTTTTACTGAGCCGCTAATCGACCAGGATGCCCTTCCGGAAACGGTTTCTTCCTCTCAAGGGAACAGAAAGAGAGGAAGCTGATGGCGCTTTCGTTTCCCTCCTACACGTGAACGAACATTGTAGCAGAGCATCGCGGCACGTCGACAGTTTTTACTTTGGTCGCCTTGTCTTCGTCGAAAGTGTTTATGTCTCTCTGATATGCCTATAAAATCTGCTGGCAGAACACCTTCCTTTTTTAAATTACCCTTTTATTATAAAAATATATTGAATAAAACAATATAGTTCATCCAAGAATGACCACTATATGGGTATTATCATTAAAATGAATGAAAATTAAGTGTAGCAGGAGAAAATTGAAGTTTCCGGTGCAAGTTTACAACTTTTACACTTGAAGTTGCCTCCTCCTTAAACCCGCTATCAACGTTGTTGGGAGGTTCATCACTTGCGCGGGTCGAGAAATCCTTTCGCACTACGGGTCAAGGTCTCAGTGAGAATCGCGGAATGTGTTTGTGATAAGGGTTGCTCCTCAGGCTTGCCACCATTGAAATAATGCAAAGGGCATCGCGAGGCAGTCACGAAAGGAGCAGAGGTGGGGCGAAGACGACCGGCCGGAGCGCGGAGCAATCAGGGGAGGAACGTAATGGAGTTGTTCCTCTCCCATCTTGTTTCCTGAAGAGATTATTGGACTCCACGTTTTATACGAGAGAGAACGAAGATTCTTGCCAAAAAATAAAGACGCATCAAAGACATTTCCGAAGTTTCCTCGCTTTTTTTGCTCTCGAGTAAACCTCGTTAGTCTCCACGAATCAGAGCCGTTGGCAGCCATTTTTTTACCTCGACAATCGAGGCACTTAATTAAACTGGCTGTGTCGCTGTTGTTTCCAAGCCTCGGCAGGGCAAGACCCCAGAGCGGCGATGAGAAGTCGGCTTTTTTTCTGGATTTATGTTCCTGACACTTCGCTTTTGTCTGTGTGGGTACTCTTGGAAAGTTCCTTCATTTTTCTTCATGCTATTGTTTCCGTTGACGAAAGTCTAAGGCAAAAAAAACCAGAATATCTTAAGATTGGGAAATCACTTCTGTTACCTTGGCAATGAAACTATTTGAAAGTTAGTGCGCCCTGCCAGCTAGTTGCTACGCTGACTTAATTGGCAGTCAACACATGCGATCGCACGATTTTTGCAGAAATCAGTAACGGTCACCAATCATTCCAAGTGTGATTTTCTCAAAAGGATAATAATTATTGCGATAAAATATTGGTTTCTATGGATATACACCTCTGTCTATAGTGTCTATGTATATACATCTTTTTTACTTTTGTCACTATAACTGAGCTCGTACCTACTCCAGTGAATTCGTTCGGGCGTGAGAGTGGTAGCTTTTAAGAAAGTATTTCAAAATCCTCGCTTTGACAAAGAGGATTGCATAAAATAGACAAATAAAAGGAAGGAAGACGTCTCGAGAGCAACCGATGAGTTAAATCTAAATTATATGATAATTAGTCACATTTAAGCAGGAAATCAAAGGTCTCCTGCGCCATTTTTTGCTTATGATATCTCTATTTCCACAAAAATAAAATTTAATGCGACCGGTTTCAATGTCACTACACCAACATTAGGTAACAGTCATACCTCAGAGTCCAGTATATATGCTGAAAAGCAAGTAAGGGGAGGGAAGTGGAAAATGGGGGGAAGAGGGAGGGGAGGTGGAAGGCCGCATGAGTGACTGTGGGGGAGAGGAAAGGGGTGGGGAAGACAAAGTAACTAGGTGCAAAGACCATCAAAGTCCGGAGAGACTTTGATGGTCTTTGCGAGACAGTTAAAGGGGGGTTTTCGGATCGGGGGTTTTCCCCGTGGTCGTTGGCTGGGCGCAAGGTATCAATGCACAAAGAAGCACTGTGTAGAATTGGGATCACTTGTATGCTTATGGTTCCAAGGGGGACGCCCCAGCGAGGGTTTAGGGAGGGGAGGAGGAACGATTTTTATGACTTCCAAATGTCTTACAAAGGGGGGAGGGCGGTGTTGTCCCGCGGCGTTGATCCTTCCCTCATCATCCGTGAAGTAAGAGGGTGGGGACTCAGGGCTTCCCTTTTATTTTGTGAAAAATTGCTATCTTTAATTAATCATGATATCCCACCATATCATGCCTGAAAGGTCTCTTTTTATTTTCAATGAAGATTTTAGATAAGTTGGTTTTAATCTATGGATTAGAAAACAGCTTTAAAATACTGAAAATTCGATGTTTTTTTGTAAAATGAATAACAACAGGAACCAGTTCATCATGAATGGTTCTTAATCGAGATGAAACTAAAGGTTATAACCTATCAAATTACTAACTTCAAATGATATTATACGCTTTTGTTGGTTGTATAGTCAAATATTTTGCTAAAACAGTCATTTATTCCTCGATGGATCTCCTGAGTAAACTATGGATATTGTCAGTTGTGTGTGTGTGTGTGTGAAAAAGAGTTCTGGTCACTGCCATTGTGCACCTGTTGACTTTTCCTTCTGAAACGGATGGCGGGAATGCCACACTCGCTTTCGGCATCGTCCATGCCGGATGTCAATGCTGCGTTAAACTTTGCATGGCCACGAAACTTTACATGTGCTTTAATCAAGGTGTAATTACTAGGAAATATCTTAAAATGGAGAGAAGGAACAGTTTTATACTTTATCATAGTTGTCCAAAGTCTCCAATTAAATTTATTACTATTGAGAATTCGTAACATTTTAATAAACTCATGCATGCACTAAGCGATGGCATTAAAGTCGGTTATACCCGTATCAAAACAAAATACCAGAGATATCACTTCTGAGATTGTGAACTTAAAACTATCCTAGTAATCTGATGGTTAACAAAGAATCTCTGCTCGCATGTAAATATTTTGTGGAGTTTTAATTTTTGTTATTTGGGTTTTGTTGTTTGCAATCAATGTTTATTGAAGACCGAGCAGCCGTGTCATTTCCCACCACGAGTGGGGCCGATGATTTGGGATTCGGGAGAGCGTTACTCTGGATTGGCGACGGGCCACCCCTTCCTTATAAGGGGGAGCTCTGGGGCGAAGGAGCGCTCTTGACGCATCTCCCTTCCCCTCCGGTCCCTGGAACGCCTTGAGCTGGAGGTAGGGGCGAATATGGAGCGGAATGGATGTACCAATCTGACCTATAAGAAGAGAAGTTGAAAATATTGCAAATATGCATAAACCTTACAGGGACAGGCTTCACTTCGTGGAAGTATCCATCAAGTACAAGAAAGAATGCACTTTTCCGAAGGATTGGTATAAATATATATATATATATATATATATATATATATGAAGAAAGACCTGATATAGATTAGTTTGCTAGGTGGGGAGTCACAAAATGTTTATTTGATAGTTGTGTCCATCCAAAAACCTACCTTAACCGGTAGATTACCTACAATATATATATATATATATATATATATATATATATATATATATATATATATGCATCAAAGTTTTTCAGAATCTTTTCTTAATATCCCTACACAACGTCCCCGTCATCAACTCCCTCCTCATTGAGAAAGCCCCTTTGCCTATCGCAATTCTTCTCCTTAGGTCCTTACTGCTTTGACCGCGTTGGTCCAAGACACTTCCGAGATACGAAAACTGTTCTACCTGCTCTAGTTTTTGCCATCCTATTTTAATGTTTATCTTAGCCTTTTTCTTTTTGGAAAATCGCATAACCTTTGTTTGATTAATATTGATTCTTATCCCATATCTATCGCACTGAACCTCCAATTCACTCAGAAATCTTGCAACCCCTTGGCTGACTGAGCAACTAATGCTTGGTCATCAGCAAACCTAACCGATTTTACGAATTCCCCTCCGACTTTCATTCCTACCTCTAGTTCTTCCCATGCCGATTTAATAATTTCCTCCACATATACTTTGAACAGCACCGGTGACAGTGGGCAACCCTGCCTTACACCTCTTCCTAACACTGCCCATCCGGACTCTCCGCTCCCCACTCTCACCTGAAAAGTCTGAGACATGTACAGGTTGCGGATCAGTCTCCTGTCCCTCCAATCCATTCCTATTTTCTGCAATACTCGCATTATTTGTTCGTCATTCTTCGCAGTTTATACTAATATTTATTGGCAAAGGTTGTAACAAAGGTTAACTTTGTTCAATTTTCATAATTATGTTTCATTCTACATGTATAAAATTTGTTATTTTTTCCTTTTAACCTTTAGTTCCCTAAAATCTGAGCATTCTTGAAACCCTTCCGTGAAAGAAGAAATTTTGCAGAGATTCATGAGGAGGGAATAGTTCGAATGGAAAATTTTTATGGAACTTGTTCCTTAGGTTTGAAGCGGGGATTGTTTCATAATAAGGTACTGGTAGACCAAAGTTGCAAATAGTATAAGGAGGTGATATTTCACAGGTTGAAATACAATTTTATTTCCTTATATAAAGAAAATGGAATAGCTTTTCAAATGAATGACGAAGCAAGCGGCTCCCACGCCTACCCTCATTTTGCCGGAGTGAAGAATAATTTTTATTTCCTTGATAGAAGGCAGCCGAACTGGGATGCATATATTTGCCACTCTAAATAAGTAGGAGTATTATTAGTTTTTATGGGAGGGGAGGGGTAGATGAAGTCATTTGGGCCATTGGGGATGGATGGGAAAGGAGGTAGTGTGGAGAGAAACCCATCGTCGACATCAGCCTACTCTTAACGAAAGACACAAAGGGATGCGCATTTTAACGTCCCATCCATCGGGCAACGTACTCACTCAAAGTGATCTCCACAGAACACCTAGAGTAGGGAATATCACATGAAAAGATCTGCCACCTCCAGAATTCGAACACGGGCTCTCTTGGTGGTAAGCCATGGCGTTAGCCACCGCATCATCCCGATCCCCGACTTTGAATGTTTTATGGTGAATGGTGAGTGATGCTATTCTTTTATAAGATAATTTGGACCACGAACAGTGTTGTCGCCACCGTATTAATTGCACCCGCCCGATCACTTCATCATGATTACGTGATGGTGTTGGCCTCCGCACCTACCCGATCCCCATTCCGCTCAAAATAAGAAGTCATTTCCAAATTTTCCTTCTGAAGTGTGTCAGATATATCTTCAGATGGCGTGTAGCGAATGTTGGAGCCATGGAGGGAACCAGGTGATAATGAGGGAAAAGGGGAAGGGGCAGACCTCGCCTGGTCAGCGGGAATCAGAGAGAGGACTCCACTGCGATCCAGGAGCTAAGGTGGGAGCATTCCCATAGATAGCAATTTGTGTTTCGTTCGTGGCGGAAGCGGCGTGTCCAGCGATCACCGTTTGATTGGCCCATATCAAAACGCACTATACGCATGAAATGCCCCCTGGCTTCGAAAGTCCCCGCTTCCATTCCCCTTCGAAATGGGGGATCATTCCCCTCATTCAGCGAAGTTACTCGAAGCTTGGTACTCCCTGCTCGCTTGTCTGGAGCAATGGGATTGCCTGAGTCACTTTTACGTCTAAAATGGAGTGCCTCTGGAGGTGCAGCGGGTGGCGGAATTCCATTGACTACCAACTACTGCCACCTATTACACCGGTGGTGAATCAAGTTTGCAGAAAACAACCAGAGCCAAATGCGGACATATTGCGATTAAAATGAATTGAGTTTGAAAATATATTTTTTTGTTTTAGAGCCAATTTGAAATTACTCTATTTAAATTGCGTCGGATCTGAGCCAATGCTCAAATAGGCACTGACTATTTTGCTTTTGTCTTGGCAAAATATTGTTTAATTAGAGACCATTTTATATAACACGACAATTAACTAGTTAGTTCATAAGTTTTAAATGCATAAATATGTATACGGAATTCGCGGATAAAATAATGCAACTAATTAAAAAACATTATTATGATATTATTTCTCTCATGCGTTAAATAACTTTAACTCCGTATATTTTACATTATTTGTTTCAGTCTGCATCAATCTGTAGATATGTATTTTTCTACTTTTTATTTTCCCTCTACGTAAATATCTACGTTGCCAAATATGATGCTCCTTGGACTTTTGTTTCTTATTATAGTTGAGTAACAATATTTGCTCATGGAAAACCTCGCCTCTAAACCAAGTGCAAGTTTAGATTTTGCACCTTGCCCTTGCACTCCTGCGTCAACGCACATGTGTTTTGAATTGTCCATACCTTTACTTGGCGTTTATTTTTAGTTACGATTGTCATAAACGTTTTTTTCCATCAACTTAGCTTGTACATAGTAGAGAGTCGTTTAGTGTTTTTAGATGGATATGAATATAACCACTTTTAATATGCCAGGGTGATCACCTGATAAATCGCCTAGTACGAATGGCCGAAGGATGAGCCCGTAAAGCCCATAAAACCCCGATGTCCCCTCGTATTCTCCTTTATTCCCTTTCACTGCTGTATTTTACATACACATTTGTGGTATAAATATTTTTAACTTTATAAATAGAACATCAACTTGTAATTTACTGAAGTTCTTCTTTTTAATACTGCAATATCTATGAAAGAAGGACGGAAATTCACAGAGATGAAGACGGACTTGTTGGAGATTAGTATGTTGGGTTGTGTTTTGTTAGGACAGAATATTTATTTGGTAGTCGTGTCCATCCAAACTCTACCTTAACTTTTAGATTACCTAATAGTAGCAATATTTGTGAATATTCCAATTAAAAAAGCATGTATTTTGTTATTTTATTTCCTGTCTAACTTCATATTACTTTTTCGGCGTTGCCATCCCATCTCCTCGTTGGTGTTTTCGACCGTGGGTATTTTGCAAAGAAGCTCGAATGTCGCAGTCACCTAAGCTTTACCCTTTCCTCCCATGTTGGTATTGCCTCGTTAGGGCATGGATTGTTTATTTTTTTCATTTCGTGTGCGGATAAAGCTATAGTAAACTTGCCACACAGGAGTCCCTTGGTTTCGTTTAAGTTTAATATGTTCGCTCATTCATCCTTTCACTACTCCTCACCACAAGACCATATTTAGAAATTCTTTCGTTTCTTGATCGTTACTTCGTCGATCTCTGACTTGGTGTCTTCTTTTACGTGTTGTCTTCACCTACGCGCCTGTCCTACCGGATGCACACACGAGGGTACAGCACTGAGGGCAGAAGCTGAAGGGAAGGTTTAAGGAATGCGAATGAGATTTTCTCGAGCGAATTTAACGTAATAGACTTTGTATTACCGGTCCTGCAAACGATTTGTTAACATTGGCAAGCAATTTGAGAACTATTAGAAGGAAAACTGTCTCGTGCACAAATATGATTACAATATGAATGAATGAATGAATATGCACACAACCCTGCCTGTGCTTACCCTTGCATATGAATGTGAACTATTAAAAACTGGTCTGTCTTCTTTACATAAAATTTGCTTTCCATCTGTCCCACCCCTGTTCATGCGTATGTGCTTGTTTCTTTCATATCTTTGTTGCGCTGCTACTTCTTTACGCTAATGATAACAACGGCATTTTGTATTATCCATGCATAAGAGTGTTTTAGACTTTTTACTTTGCCTATTTTTTCAGCGATTCCTCACGGTGCGGGCTTAAACTCGCCAAGCGTTCTCAGGGTCAGAAAAGATATCGTCGACCTATGTGAACTCACAAAAACAAGGCAGGTGGTATCCGATGTATTTTCAAACTAATAACGTTTATTAACTCCCATTTTTATTATTATTATCGCAAATTTTTCGCATGTGAACCCAAAGAACAAATATCTTCGAGAAATTTGGTCGAAAGCATACGACTTTGATGCAAATCCACTCCATTATATTTACGCAGAATCCTTCATGGAACATTTTGCTAACATTTACTCCGTAATATTTAAATTAAGTTCCAAATGCATTAAATTCATCGAAAAATTGCAAGATATTGTCGAAAATGTCACCGAAGTCAAAAGAAATAATTAAGACCAATGTTTTGGGAAAAAAATTCCATTCTATGTAAGTTGTTTTAAATGATGGAGTGAGTCATTTCACTGACATTACTCCTTCAGCCAAACATTATGGATCCCTAACTTAGTCCGGAGAGGTATTATTAGAATAGAGGCGGATGCCCTTCCATGAATGTGTAGGCCGGTGAAGTTGAGGTTCGGAGTGTTTGAGAAGGGTTTTGCGGGGGTTGGTGTTTTGGGGTGATTGGGGGTTTAGGGGTGGGTTGACTGGGAGGGGAAGGTTGAAAAAGCTGGTGGGAAGGGAGAGGGGCCTGGGGGTGGGGGTGCGTGTGAGAGGAAGGGAAGGGTGGCCTGAGGTTGGCCACACTGTTGGTGACGCATTGCAGCAACGCCGCTCCTCTCTCCGTCGGAGGCTGGAGGGAGCGGCGTCGGCGGGGGTGGGTCGGGCGTCGGGTGGGGGGTGGGGGCGTGGGCGGAGAATGCGGGCGCGAGAACGGGGACCGCGGAGGCAAGGCGAGGCAAATTGGGAAGATGCGCGACGGTGCCGGTGGTGCTTTCACCCCCGGGGCGAGCGCCGGGGCAACTGAATGCATCCGCACGGCGCGCCTAATCCGCTCTCGGTCGTTGGCGCATGGATAGACCCCGATAGATACGCACCACAACCCTTCCCAACGCACCAATTCGCAGAATTGAATCCTATATTCCGTACGCATTTACTTCGTGGCCGAACCCCGACTGACATTCCTTCTCTCAATACACTATCAAGGTTTGGTATCCGTGTGGGAATATTAAATACAGGAAGGCTTTGAAAAATACATAAGCCCAAGCACATCTTATTTTGGCTTGAAGTAGTATTGCGCTCCGGTGACCAATACGAGTCGGTTGACATCAATTTTTAGGTATTCCAGCAAAGTGATTCGACTTTTATATATGGGTGATGCTATATTAAAATTTTAATGCTCTGTAGTTCTGCCTTTTAAGAACAGTAGCATTATGCAGTAAAAATAACGAGTTTAGTCACAGCGAAACGCATCATATAAAAAGTGAACAATGTATTTTATATTTATAATATCTTTGGCAATATGCTGAAATGAAATTATTGACTTCGTAATTCTACGTTGTTATGTGAAATGACAATGTATATATTTAATATATTGGGTCCAACAATAACCTCGTGTGTACATATATATATATATATATATATATATATATTCATTCAAACAGAAATAGGTATAAGGAAAGGGGATAGGAAAACACATAAAAGGCGAACACAGGACATGTGGGGAAGGCGGTTTTTGAGCAGATCACGAAAGTAAAAATATTTCCTTATCCCATCCCGGATCCCTGTTTGAATGAATATTTGTGCGCCGTATGGCGGGATTTTCAAGTTTGAATATATATATATATATATGCGGGTCGCGGTGGTCTAGTGGGTAGAGCGTTGGACTACTGACCGGAGGGTCCCGGGTTCGATTCCCGGGCAAGGCACTCTGGGCACCTGCAGCTCCACCCAAGCTTTTTTCGGGTACCAGATCTTCCTGGGAAACCATAACCGGCACAGGGAAAGGAACTGCCCCCCCTACCCTGATGTGTGAATATTCACACGCCGTCGGGCTTGGTACATGGGTGAGCTCTACCATCACCTACTAAACCGACCTTCGGGTTGATTACTGTGTTTATGGTTTTTATATATATATATATATATATATATATATATATATATAACATTAGCCGGCAAATAGAACACAGAATAAAATAGATAACACGTAAAAGATCATGCATCAATCGTCGATGCATCGAGTGTCATGCAAAAACTGCACTTCTTTTTACATAGGCGAATGCATTACCCCCTCTATCCATTCGAATGAATAATCACCGCTAATCCAGTAATTCTGTCTCACTCTCTTCTCTTCCTATTCTTTCACACACAACTTCACACAACCTGTCATTCGACGAAGGTTTTTCCCTATCAATTCTAGAATTCCTCACCGATTCAGCCACCAACATAGAGGTGTGATTCGCAAATCCGCATATATAGAGTTCGTCCGGAAAATAAGTGTCTTGATAAATAAGTCTTTTTTGACAAAAGAGGAGTCGTCCACTACGAATTTGTACCTGAACGACAAACTGTAAATGCTGCAATTTACGTCCAAGTGCTCGACAGGCTTCGGAAACGAGTCGCCCGCATCCGGCCAGCGATCCACCGTATGACTGACAACCTGAGCAACAATGCGCCGTCTCACACCGCGCTTGTCGTGTCGGACTTCTTGGCCAAGCACGGCGTGGCCACGCTGCCGCACCCGCCCTACAGCCCGGACATGGCACCACCGGACTTCTTTCTATTCCCGAAGATAAAGAGGAGTTTGAAAGGAACGCGATACGGGACTTTGGACGCCGTCAAAGAGGCCGTGACGACGTGTCTTCGAGAGGTTCCCGATGATGTCTTCGCGGGAGCGTTCCAGGAATGGGAACGCCGCTGGAACAAGTGTATCGACTCACAAGGGTCCTATTTTGAGGAATATTGGCTTAAGATATGTAAAAGTGTAATAAATTTTTTTTCCTGAGCTCAGTACACTTATTTTCCGGAAAAACCCTGTATCCCAGCTTTCTGATTCTTTAAAATTCCCACATTTAACCGCCATCTTCAAGTCCCCTCCCAGAATTCCCTGCCTGCACCTTTCCCCCACTTGTTTTCCCTCCCCGTACACCATTCCACGCCCAAGACCTTTCAGTCTGACCTGAAGAAGGTCTCGGAGTATGCCGAAAGTTTAAACGCTTTACAATGTGAGTGTTCTTTTAGGTGTTACCTATTTTATTCGGTGTTGTATTGTGCCGTCCAAATGTTATATTGCTCTCCTGAGTACTTCCACATCGATTTATATATATATATATATACATATATATAACCGACTTAATTTAAAAATTAAATATTTTTCAGGTGGAATTTATTTTCTTTGCTAAATGTAATGTCTTTTGGTACGTTTTTCTCTTTTGAGTTTTATCCTGAATCATTGCATCGTAGGAGGATCAGTGGTGTCTCACCTCAATGAAAACACCTCACTGCTTTCGCAGCAAACAAGAAAAAAATAGATTCATAATATGTTTCAATATGAAAGTCACCGTGTCTGCCTAAATGCCATCTGTGGTCTAATCTTACGGAATGACGAGCGAGATTTTTATTTCGGGGTTCACATAACAAATAGTACAGCTCTTTCCAATTCACATTATATTTTTCGTAACCGTAGTTACGTTTACGCGCATTGTCTAAAATTATTTATCCACTGAATCTCAGTGCGCTATTCGTAAAATCAATTAGGTTTGCTGAGGACCATGCTTTAGTTTGCCAGTCAGCCAAGGGGTTGCAAGAATTGTTGAGTGAATTTGAAATTCAGAGTCAATAGATATTGGATGATAATTAATGTTAATAGAACAAAGACTATACGATTTTCCACAAAGAAAAATGATAAGCTAAACATTAAAATAGAAGGGGAAAAGTAGGGCATGTAGAACAGTTTACGTATCTAGGAAGTGTTCTGGACCATCGCGGTCAAAGTAGTAGGGACGTAAGGAGAAGAATTGCGCTAGGCAAGGAGGCCTTCTCAAGGAGGAAAGAGTTGATGAGGGGGACGTTGAGTAGAGAGGTTAAGATTGGAGGCTTTGGAAATGTGAGTGTGGAGAAGAATGGAGAAGGTAAAAGGGACGGAAAAAAAAGCAAATGAGGAAGTACTGGAGATGGTGGGTGAGGAGAGGGGTTTGTTGAGAGAAATCGTATGGAGGCAGGAAAAATGGATGAAAGGCATATTGAGCCGCAGTGGGATGTTAAAGATAGTAATAGAGGGGATAATATTAGGCAAACGAGGAAAGGGTAGGAACAGGATAGGGATGTTGGGCGGGATGAAAGAAGGAAGAAAATACACAGAGATGAATAGGGGCCTGATGTAAAATAGGTTCCTGGACTGTGTTTTGTTAGGAATGAAAAAATATTCATTTAATGGTTATTTCCTGCCGAAAACCTACCTTATCTGGTAGATTACTTTTAAAATAGCTCGGTGCGTCCGAAATTTCCAACTAAAATAAGCCTAAAAATTTTAATAACTGATTTAGGCGTTTCGTAATTTAAATATGCTCTGTAAATATTCGATGGCATCTTGAATTTTCCTCGTACTAAATGTGTATGTATATTTTGTGCAGTAAATCCACTTTCTCATTTTATAACGCAAAAAGGAAGTGTTTAATTACACATACTTCATTGCCTACTCAAATGGATGGGCAATTTCCCCGAAACTCCCGTGTTTAGCAACCTTAAGTCACATTTTGTCTCGCGAATTCACTCGTTTATCTTTCCCCAAAATTAAATATATGCAGGGTATTCATGGGGAAGGAATTAAATGGTATGAATGTTAATGCATTTGGAACGAATGAGAAAAAATTTAATAAAAAACCTTCATTCTTGAGACAAAAGGCTTCTCTTTACTTGCGCAGGTGAAATTTCAAGTGTATTCTTCATGGGATGCAATTATCAATAACAGTTCTAAATCTAACGCTTGGAAGATTCATTTTTGACAGACCCTAGGATTGTAATGAAAATGATCGTTAAAAGTTTACTTTTGGAACTGAAATAAAACAAAGGAAGCGTGGAAGTGAAGAACATTCTTCAATTAGAGGAAACTCTAGCGACTGAAATTTATTCAATTAGCCTTCAAAGACTTATTGAAGTTGATTTTTGCATGGAAAAAGACAACGTGGCGCTGTAAAATGACTATCCTCTAGAATCGCTCGCTTTCGAATGCAGTTATGCAGTTGCAGGATTGCATTGCAGGTCTTCCATTGCAGAGGGTAACAGAACGATGATCTCGTATTGAAGAGGTGGCTTTTGGATGGGAAAGTTGAACTTCGTGTCATTCCTGGAGTGAGAACACCAGGTTAGAGTAAATTAAACAATTAGTCTAATTGTTAACATAAAGTCCCCATCCCGTATTCCCGAAAATAATCCTTTTGAATGGAAAATTCTACTTTGCTAAGGAATAACATGCATATGTCCCTCGTATACATATTTCACAATATTTGCCGCCAGATGTCGCTCTCGCGAATGTCTCCTCGCCTCTCAACTCAACGTGGAGAGGATGCACGTGGGTATATATTTATGGTGGAATGACGCGGGACGAGTTGAGGTTGCGGAATTGGTTGGGAAGAAGGGAGTTTCTCAACATGTCGCCTCGGATCACGGTGCAAGAGTGTGTATGTGCAGTTGACTGCGAGGATGTAAGAAGAGGATTTTGATGGGGAGGGTGTTGTGGGGGGTTTAAGAAATTATTTGTTTTCCTCTTTTCTCATCGTGGGGTGGTGTAGAGGCGACAAATGG